>JADGMU010000207.1:0-56168 GCA_016920895.1 Vaccinium myrtillus | reverse complement strand
TCTGACCCTGCGACTTTAAAATAATAAGTCCGGCCACAGATTAAAGTCGTTAGTGTAACTAGATTCTACAGTAAAAAAACAAAAGGACCCATGTGACATTCTAACCTTGTACTATTTCCAACCATTTACATAGCGACAGGGACGGATCCAACGGGGGCACGTGCCCCCGCTGACCCCCCACTTGTTAGTGTAAAAAAAATTAATTTTTGGAAATAAGTTTCGTATATATATTATTAATTTCTGTCGCATTCTAGTAACAAAACATGCGTGTTGCCTGGTGGTAAGGCGCACCAACTCTTAGTTAGTGGTCTCGGGTTCGAGCCTTACCTCTTCCTTTTTAAGGCACAAAATTTCAAATTAATTTTGGGAAATAAGTTTCGTATATATATTATTTCTGTCAGACTTTGTTAACTGAACACGCGTGTTGCCTGGTGGTAAGGAGCACCGACTCTACGGCAGAGGTCGCGGGTTCGAGCCTTACCTCTTCTTTTTTAAGCCACAAAATTGGAAGTTTATTAATTATTAGTGATTGTCAAAGTTTGAACCCTAGACCTTTGATTCTAAAACCAATATCTTCCCTCTTGCCACTAGACCAACAACATTCATTGTTCAACAATTTTGTAGTGTTATTATATATTTTGAACCTATAATGGGAATAATAATTCCCCTAACATTTTTTCCTAAATTTTAATTTTCTCCCTTTTTTTTTTTTTAAGAAAATGATACTAAATGATGAGAAAATTGTTTAATTTAGATATTTTTTAATTTTATAGATCTTTTACAATGGTCCCTAGCCTTCAATAATTTTTTTCTCTAATATTAGGTTTAGAATCAATCTTATACGATTTCTTGTCCCTAACAAAATCGTTGACTAGGAAAAAAATTGCGCGATTACAATTAATAAAATGCCCCCACTGAGTTGGATCTCTGGATCCGTCCCTGCATAGCGATAATTTATCCGGTAAGATTATTACTGTATCCTTTACTTGTATTAGGTGATGTGAGACAAGAAATGACCTACATAACATAACTCATCATAATATTTTTTCTCTCTATTTTTATTCATCTTTCTGAATTTTTATTAGATTGACGTTAAGTTTTTGAATACTCTATCATCCATGTCGACGAGAGCAGTCTAAAGTATACTAAACAACCAAACGCTATCAATCATCGCTTTGTGCACGCACTTTTAGTCCTTGCTTCCTCGAAAAATAAAATGGATTTCTTACACACTTTAACGCTCGCTTTCACTCTCCCGCTCACGCACACACATACTGGTATTTTTGGGGGATAAAGATACTCGTACAGAAAAATGGGACCGAAAATGTACCGATCGAGTTCGGGGACCCACTTTTGGGTCCCACACGAGTGAATTTGATTCAAACGGTGAGACTTTGGTTCGAGCACTTCCAACTGTCCGATTGAGCTGAAATTTTGTGGGCCCCTCGAAAAAATATTTTAAGAACAATGAACGGTTCGGATCACTCGTGTGGGACCCAAAAATGGGTCCCCGAACTCGATCGGTACATTTTCTGTGCTCCCCGTTCTGTACGGGTAGCACTGTCCATTTTTGGGCTAATCCCCACACAACGCGTCAACGGTAAAAGTAAAACCACCACGTATACAATCTTATCCATTTCCCCTCTTTTTAAACCCACTTAACCAGTCCTGTTAACTACTCCTCCCTCCCTAAACCCCCTTCCCATCTCTCTCTCTCTCTCTATCTGCAATCTGCACAAGCACGAAGAAATGGCCATCAGGCTTGTATCTTTCCGACCGATCGGAGTACGCCCATACGCCACCACCGGCAACCGAAAACCCCCACAGAAAATCCCGTCGTCCTCCAACTGGTGGACCCCGCTCTTCGGCTGGTCCTCCGAACCCGACTATATGGAGCCCGATTACGGACTCAGTCTCGATCTGGAGGCGAAATCGGGTCCGGATCGCGGTCCGACGACGTCGACCCGATCTCGGTTCGCGCCGGGAACCTTCACCGACGAGAAGGCGAAACGGCTCCGGTTGATGACGACCGACACGGCGGGGTTTCACGACGCCATGTACCACTCCGCCATCGCCTCCCGCCTCGCTTCGGAGTTCTCCGACCGGTCCGATGCGTGATTGATTTCTGCCGCCGGCGATCCTCGAGCTCCTCCTCTTGTTTTCATTTTTTTTTTTCAACCGTTTAAAGTAATTATTAGTGGTAGAAAATGAGACGGTGGCGATTGACGTGTAATGGTGTGGTATAGTTACGTAGTGTATATACGGTAAGAATGTACGTATATGATTTCCTATGATAAATTGTGTATGTATGCTGTTTATTTTGGGTTAATCTCCTTCCCTTTATTTTATCCTCCTGAGTCCATACCAAAATCGATAATTGCGAGAGCGAGCATGAAAGTGTGTAACATACTAAAATACGCAAGAGGAAGAATTGAGAACGTAAGCATAGTGCGAGGATTGAGAATGGGAAGCGGGATCCTACAGTGCACATCATAGCCATCCATCTCGGAAGTTAATGGTTCAGATTCGCTGAAACTTTCTTATTGTGTAAGAGTATATTTTGACTGGCAAAAAAGCATCTACGAATCCAAACTATTGAAAACATTTTTGGACGACTGAGATGTTGCATTACACGGTAGTGCGCTGCAAGCCCCCGCTTCCTTTAGAGTGGATGCGCGGGGCATTTTGAAGAATAATGTGACTAAAAAATTGGATAATAGAATAGAACAGTTTGTATAATTGTATGAAATAGTAGATAATTTTAAAATATATATATATACACGGAATTAATAGAGGTATGGAGAGGAGTCTTAACTCGTTTATTTATTTTATGCTTATTTTCTCTAATACTCTAACTGTGATTAGTGGATGACTAAGTGGCGATTGATTTGATCTAAGAAGAAGTTGATAATGGAGATTAAAAAATAATACTGTATAAGAAAAGCTATCCGATTTTTTCTAATACTATAATTGTGATTATTGGATGGTTAATAGCCCTTTTTTTTTTTTTTTTTTTTGAGAAGTGGGAAGAAAATCATTAGATAAAGCTCAGAGCACAAACATAACCATAAGAGGTACATAAAGGACTGCAATATAAATAGAAGTACACCGACACTAAACAAGAAAACAAGAACTAATCGACAGTAGTAATATTAGAAGGCTGATGTGAGAATCCAACACCGTTGTCCGGGTGAGGAACAAAAAAGCCTAAAGCATGCTTTGCTAGAATATGAGTTTGTTTGAAAATTTGGCGCGCAACTTTTGAGATGGTTAATAGCGATTGATTTGATATAAAGTGAACACTAAAAATAGTAAATAAGAAAACCCACTATTCGAGTTTGAAACTATCCGATGAATAGCTTAATCCTTCGGGGGAAGGATGTGAATGGACGGATTTAGAGGTTGTTCTAATTGCTTAAATCAGTTTTAAGTTGATCTATTTTGAGATAATGATCTCTCTTGTAAAATGAAATAAATCAGTTTTGAATTTTAGTCAGGAATGGAAACAAGGCCGTAGATGATATAAATACTTAATTTGATTTTGTTTCTGTTACTACTTATTTTATCCAAGTATAGATCCTATTTTCATTGAATCATTTATGCAACGTTGACAAATGACAATATGTGGTGCGTTAACGTAGTGTCACTGATCTCTTCATGTTCGGCCACGTGTCAAACATATGCCAAGTTACCTAACCTCCCAGTCTGAGGTCCCTCTTCTTCGTACATGCAGCCGAGCATCAATGAATTGGTGAAAATACGTGAGTGTTTCGTGAAACAACAATGATACATGTACAACAAAAGTTTCCAACAAGTCTCCAATACACTCACATTGTGTATGGAGCCCACACACACTTCACACTCGACCCACACACTTCTTACCAGCTCGTTTGTCAAGCGGATAAAATTTTGGATTGATAAGGAAGAAGACTAGATAAGAGGTGGATATGTTATAAGTGAGATTAGTTAAAAAGGGGTGATAAGCTAAGAATAAGTTTGTTTGGTAGTTGAAATAGATAGATACAGGTGGGTGAATAAATAAATAATGTGAAAATTTACTTATTTGTCCCTTGTAGTGACAAGTAGTACGAAAAGAGTTTGGAATAATTTGAGGGGCACGGATGTCATTAGACCCACCTGGATAGGCTTATCTTACGGGATGGGGTGAGGTGGGATGGGATCAAGAGTGTTTGCACTTCGAGAGGGATAAGCAATCTAGTTGCAAAACAGAAAGCAAACACCAAATAAGGATGGATCGGGGTTAGCTTATCCAACTCCCTCCTCTATCTCCATCTCTCATCCCCTTGACAAACAGGCTCTACTAATATAATATTGGAGTACCCTTGTTCAATCTAGGAGCTAAGGTTATGGGTCCTCACACTTGTTACTGGTCGGATCAATATAATAATGCCCACTAATTTTTCAAAAAAGAATTTACTTTTAAGAGCAAAATAGAAAATGTATCCACTAACTTTTCAAAACACACTTATTAAGGGACAACCCAAAATAAAAAGTTAAACACTATCAAGGGGTGGAGGAGCATGATCGAAATTCAAAATTCTTTGAAAAAAAAGGTTATTTTTATATAGAGTTTATATTATTGCTTTTTTAGTTTTTCAATTCCTCTCGTCGAGAGGAACTAAAAATTCACAAAAATTTAACGCGAACAAATAGATAAAAAAAAATTGAATAGAGATAAAAAAAAAATCATCTTAAGCCAAATCAGACTAAATATTTTTTTCATAGCTGATTTTAAAATTGAGTTGTCTTGTGATTCAAATGTAGCAATTCGTATGTTTTTTTTTTTTCACACTCTGATATATAACTCCCACAATTACTTTTATTCAAAATAACTATTGAATCAAGATAGAAGAAATTTTCAGTAGCTTTTTCTTGGTAAATGAACAGCTAAATTTTAGTTTTCCTATATAATTCCTTTGTCAATTGCCAAAATTTTAAAAAGATTCCTATATAATTTCTTTGTCAGATGCCAAAATTTTGAAAAGGAATGACCACAAGATCATAAGCCCTGTTCAGTTAGCCTAGTTGGGCCACGTGAATAACTGTTTAGTCGGCCACGTACTTCGGCGGTGAGTCCATCATAAGGCTCCACACACGTCTCAGCCCATTCAAAGTGGTGCGAATTGGTCCCCACGCTCGAAGCTTACCTGATTCCAGGCCCGCATCTCTGCGGAAATAGGCCCGGGGACTTTCCTGGGTCTGGCCCAAACAATGGTCCAGGTCGTGACCCGTTCACGTCGTCCTGAGGTCGTGTTAGGTGTACTCGTCCACTACTTCATTTATATTCCAAAGGCTGTCAGGTTAATTTTCCGATGTGGGATTAAAATTAATGCATTACCTTAGTCAGTTAGTCTACGACCATTTGTAGGAACACTTTTTGGATGGACGAGTTTGGGCAATAACTGAATAATAAATGAAATTCAATACCACAAATTATATGTCTACGCATGCCTTCTATTCATACATACACAAACGACACATCCAGGTAAAAAATATGGAATGAAAAACTCACCCGAACTAATGAATACCCAAATCGATTTGCACCGATTGAGACGATTTTTGTTATTTAGTTTTATTACACACCCCCTCATCTATTGGAAATTGAAAAAACCCCTTACTCCGTTAACGAAAGTAAAAAAATGACAAGTTTACCCTGGTAAGATTTTTCTATGTCAAAAACACACTCTTCACCACTGCTCCTATATATCCTTCATCTTCTTCATATCCTCTTTCTCCGATTACGGTAGCCTCTCAAAACAACACCAATACAACAAATCAAAAAAAATTAAAACAACACCAATACAACAAATCAGAAAAAATTAATCCAAACCCTAGTTTTCTCAACTTTGATTCCAAACAAGAACAATCAAATACATTACTTCCAGTTAAATGATACCCCGGATGACGATAAGCGACGCCTACGAAGTTGTCGGAACTAAGCGACGCCTACGAAGTTGTCGGAACTTTGACACATCGGTTCGATCAGTTGGCATACCCAGTTCATGTTGGTGAATAAGCTTGATAGATCAAGACAAACTCAGAAGCTGCAAGGAGGAGGAAATTTCCTGTCCGCCATGTGTTTAACGTGTGGCTACCATTGTTGACCGGAGGAAACTTCCAAGTAAATCCATTCGGAGGAAATGTGTGGCTGAGTGTGAGAGATTCGAAGGGTTCCAGGAAAACCCAGTTTTCCCTCTTCCACATAATTCTTATAATTTGTTGTTTGATTGTTGAGTTATGTACAAATTGATTGTTGAGTGTTGTAATTGGTGACCTCCCGATCCTCCAACAGTTCATGGTTAGGAGCAAGAGAGAACACCCATCATCATTATCTGTTTTCTCCGCCCAAGTGCAAGGGTTGGGGAGAGAGAGAATGGGTATTTTCACCTAACTCAGTTTTTGTTCTTGACAGTTAACAGACATTTGACAGAAGGGGTCAAGCTGGAAAACGTTTATAGATGAGGGGGTGTGTATGGACGTTTTTAAAGGTTAGGGGGTGTTTTAGGAAAAATGGAAAAAATGAGGGGGTGTTTTAGGAATTTAACCATTTTTTATTTTTTATTTTTTGTTTTGGTTCTTCGGAATAGATAAAACTTAAACAGCAGTCAAAGTTTTAGGATACAAATCGAAAAAACAGGAAATAAACTGGTCCTTGACATGGTCCTGATGAACCAGTCATTACGCACAAATGGGCGAACCAGTCATCATGCACAAATGGGTTTACATGACATTCTCTCTACTGTTAGTAGAACATGTTCCAAGTCTGAAGAACCATCTTGCTTGATGTTGGACTTGAAGAATTCTGAAGGACTTTGGAAACTTTGATCTTTAGAGCTCTTAATGCTTGTGATGAATGGATGTTGTCCCAGGTAAAATTAGAGATATTGAAAACTAAATGTATTTATTCAGGGATTCAAGTGGAATAGCCACAAATATAGATTGAAATGAAAATGCTGAAAAACATTTTCAAAAGCTTGATAAGTAACTGTCTATCAAGAAACCAAAAGAAAACATTTTTAAAAAAGAAATTAAAATTGGAAGTTTAACTTCAAAGAACAATGATACATACACTCCCTCCCAACCACTCCCCCTCTCATATGTGGTGGGACCCATCACATGTGGGACCCATGGTGGGACCTACCACATGTGAGAGAGGGAGTGGTAGGGAGTGGTTGGGGAGGGAGTGTATCTATCATTTTTGAACTTCTAAAGAGCCAGGCTTCGGAGAACCTTGGGCAAATCCTGACGACTAGATAATAAAAAAAGAAGAGAAATTTAATTAGACATCCTCTTTCAATATTATCCTTAGGATGCCATCCTATGACATTTGAATCTTTATCCTAATCTAGTAAAATTAAGAGGACAACTAAAAAAACCGTACCAAAATGTCAGGAAAAAAATTAGGGGAAAGTCCCCTTTGAGGGTATAGAAGTTCAATTGAAATTAAGTCCACCCCAAACACCAAGGTATGGATTTTTTTCCTTTCAGGAGGGAAAAAAAAATATCCTTCTTCATCTTGACTGACTTTTGTGGCCTTTATTTTCTGAGAATATAAATGTCTGATATGAAGTTCAATTGTAAGTCTAAGTCCACCCCAACAACCATGGTATGCATTTTGAAGTTCAATTTGTACCAAAATGTCACGAATGATTAAAATTATCCGGGTACATACTATAAAAGTAATTTGCTTGCTTTGTAGGATTGGTCGTTCACTCAATTAACAACATGGTAATGAAATAGTTTTTGTGACTTGAGGCCAAGTCTTTCATTCACACCGAGGCATCAATCACACGCTAAACTTGGCTAGTGATTGAAATTTCCAAGTTAAGCCACTACTACAAAAAAAACTTTAAACTATGACAGTTAAAAAGTGTCATTAAACACAAAAGATGACAGTGTTATTAAAACTGTCATCTTTTGAGGTGTCATTGAAAGTCTAGATTTGTTATGATAGTCAAAAAACGTCATTGAAACATACAAGATGACGGTGTAAACCTGTCATCTTTACAATAAACAATGACCCTGTGCTCCTCAACTTCCCACACACCTCGTCTTCTATTTAAACGAAACTTCTGTAGAATGGATTCACAAACTTTGGCAGAGAAAGAGCACTGAAAGAAAAGGTGGTTATGAACTCATGATCAGTCCTGCACTAACACAAATTGGATCAACAACCATTCCCCAGGCTAAAATTCTATCTTTGGTAGATAATCTAACAAGCCAACCAAGTAATAAAAGCCCACCGCAGGGTCCCTTATTTAAACCAAACTAACTTAGCCCAAGGAATCGGACCATGGGAGGGTCAAATGGCTTTCCATGCAGTTTTAATTGAATATGCACCATTGCTAGAAGGGAGCCATTAAGTAACTGAATCCTCAACATGAGAGTTGGGCAGCAAAGATACTGGGTAGAACTCAAGAGCTGCATGATTGCTCTGTTCCTCCTCCTTTTCTAGTGTCACTCACCTGGAAAATGGAGGAGACTTTTGTAAGCAAAGAGCTGCCTACGTTCGGCACAATAGTTTCCCCAAAAATCTTACAAGAAGCAAAGTCCAGAGTTCAATGGTTGCAATTGGGCCATAATAACACTAGGTTTTTCCATAAGAAGTTGACTCCTAATAGTATAAGGAATAAAATTATTTCCATTTGTGATGAACAAGGTAATAGACTTGAGGATCCCACTGATATTAAGGAGGAGATTGTGTTTTTTTATAAGAAACTGCTGGGCACATGATTTTCTGGGAAAGTTGATGCTAGTAATGCTCTGCATTCTATGCTAACTACAAGGATCCCTCTTGAGTTCTTTGAATCTCTGCCAAGTATGGCAACTTCTGAAGAGATAAAGAAAGCTATTTTTTCTATTGGCCGGTAAAGTACAAATCTCCGGGCCCAGATAAACATAACTCCTTTTTCTTCCAAGAAAATTGGGATGTAGTGGGTCCAGATGTGATTACTGCAGTCCAAGCCTTCTTTGTTATTGGTTCCATACTAGTAGGGTGAAATGCAATTATCTTCTTGACTTTAGTTAAAAAAAAGTGGCTAGCCCTGTTACCATGACAGATTTTAGATGAATAGCCAGTTGTAATGAACTTTACAAGTGCATTGCCAAAATCCTAGCTAATAGAATGCAAGGTCTTCTTCCTTACACATAACCAAGCTCAATCTGCCTTTGTTAAGGGTTGGGCCATTGCAGATAATATCTTGTCGATGCAGGACTTGGTCAGAAATTACCACAGAAATGGAAGTATACAATTATGTGGATTGGTCTTTTCTATTTGAAGTTATGGATGTCATGGGACTTCCTCCAAAGTCTACAAGCTGGATATGGCAGTGTGTTACTAATGCCAGATTCTCTGTGTCATTTAATGGTGAGTTGGTTTTTTTAAAGGGGCTAGGGGTTTGAGACAGGGTGACCCTATCTCTCCATTGCCCATTTCTGTTTCTTCTCGTCATGGAAGGGTGGTATGCAATTCTGCAGCAAAAGGTTAGGACAGATGGTTCCACTTTTCATCCCAAATGTCAAGCTCTCCAAATTCATCACCTTGCCTTTACAGATGATCTTTTTGTGTTATGTGGTGCTGAGATCAGCTTCTTTTTCCTGCATTAAGGCAGCTCTAGAGGAGTTCATTGTTTCTCTGGACATTACGTAACTTACTGAGTAGTGTAGTGTTCTTTTCTGGGATAAATGACAAAGGAGTCTATTCTTCCTATTCCTTACTCGTTTGATTCATAGATTAAAATAGTTGGGATTGGTAGTCCTGGATTGTTTGTCCCGGTATTAATTTCGTCCCTAATTCTACTCAATCCCATGTTTGATTCGCGTGGGATTATTTATGGAAGTAATTAAATAATCATCCCTTTTTTAGGGGCCCTGTACGTTTTAATCCCAATCACTATTCATACTTATGTTTCCATCCTCTTCTTATGTGATTTACCAGTTTTGCCCTTGTTATGACATACATAATCAAAATAATGTTGTAGTGTTGGAAATTATGGAGTTTTGAAAAGGTGGGGATGATTTTGTTCCCATGTATAACTGATTTCCTAATTTTGGATAATTAGGGATTTCAAAATGAGACGATATGATTTCCATTTTCAACTAATTCCTTGATTACCACAAATACGGAAACTAATGATTAGCGGG
The DNA here is from genome assembly GCA_016920895.1 of Vaccinium myrtillus. Classification (NCBI taxonomy): domain Eukaryota; kingdom Viridiplantae; phylum Streptophyta; class Magnoliopsida; order Ericales; family Ericaceae; genus Vaccinium; species Vaccinium myrtillus. Next base: position 46,004 of record JADGMU010000207.1, on the reverse strand, counting down.
GGAATTCAAAATTAGTGGGGATGATTTCAATCCACACTCATTTGATTGTGGTAAAAATAACCAATAACAATAAAACATGGTAAAATGCATTTCCATAGCAATAACATGGTTATTCAAACGACTTTTCACATGATTCCATGGTAAAAAACTTGTTCGACTTGTTTACTACAAATTTTAATTATCATGTAAAATCTCAGCATTTTTCAAAGTGTGATGAACCAGAACTTGTTGTTTTTTGGACAAATTTTTATCAAAGCCACTATTTAAATCCAATGATATATTCCATTATGAACCAAGATGAAAATGAATGAGGCTGGACGGCAAAGAATGAGATTGAACTTGGTTATTTGTTATTGGTTATTTCTACCATAATTTCAATGACGCGGATAATTAGTTTATATGACTTGCATTGAATCATGGTAAAAACATTTTGAAATCATGTTTTAATGATTGTGGTAAAAACTAAACAATTACATAGAGAAAAATGGTAAAATCTGATTCCCAGATTAGTAACATGGTTTAATTCGTAGGACTTGTTATATTGAATACCATGGTAAAGAACTTTTTTCAATGATTATGGTAAAAATACCCAATAACAAATAAAATATGGTAAAATGTGTTTCCATAGCAGTAACATGGTTAATTCAAACAACTTTTTACATGACTCCATGGTAAAAAACTTGTTCGACTTGTTTACCACGAATTTTAATAATCATGGTAAAATCTCAACAACTTTCAAAGTGAATGATGAACTAGAACTTGTTGTTTTTTGGACCTATTTTTATCAAAGCCACCATTTAAATTCAATGGTATATTTTCCATTATGAACCAAGATAAAAATGAATGCGACTAGACGGCAAAACAATAAACCACAATTGGATAATGCATGGTTAATACTACACCAATATCACACCCTACCTCATAATCCATTGATCGAACATAACTGGAAAACAAGGAAACTGTATGAGAATATGCATAAACAAAATTATGGGCGAAATTAACCATGTCAACTATTGGGTAATAGAGTGACTAAAAATCACATCATCGCCTATTGTAATTGTAGAATCGGCCAAAAATTTATACTATAGCTGCAACGGTTACATCAAGAAACAAAAAACATGTTATATAGTCCTCAATACACACTTACGATCCAGTACCATTACACCCCGCCGGTGTATCCTATTTTCAATTCTATGGACAAATTGAGCAGGTCGGAAAGGCGACGAAGACGGGACCCAATCGGAAAGTCGACGCACAATTTATGGAGTAGGTCATCAACGCCTTGTTCACCGGGAGAAAGGACTATCAGCGATGACGTTGGGAGCTCCCCCAAGTCTTTCCTTTGGACTGAAGCTCCCCCAAGTCTCTTCATGGACTTTAAGAAAAATTATTCAACCCAAGGGAGTTGGGCCAACCTCTTATCAGACGTGTCGTTGGGAATGGTACTATAACACTTTCTTATGGTTAGATTGTTGGCACCCTCAAGGGCCTCTTTATAAGTCATCTGTAGATAAGATGTGTTCATGTTTGTTCTCCTATTCCGTTTACCATTTATTCATGGAAGGAGTCAGAATTTATACGTAGTTGGGTCCGAAATTCAAAACCTAAATTTCATTTTTCGAATAGCGAAAAGGAATTTTATTAATCTCATTAAGGATTACAAAGATTAAAGGGATAAGGAGGAAAACAACATCACAACGAAAGAGAAGCATCCCAACTAGGTTGGCACCCAGCTCCTCGACAATCACTTGCCACTCCAAATCCCAAAACACGGTTGGCAAGAGACCAACCCCGGAAGAAGAACAAACAAAAAGGGCTCATAGGATCTGTCCAGAAAAAGCTACATCAAGCTCAGAATAACCCAGAATATGCTATCTTAAACATAACAACAAAATGAGCACCATGCATGAACCTGCCTCCAGAAAACTAGAGATAAAATGTTATTTGAAGGACCACTGCCCAGATCTTCGACGAATTGTAGAAGCTTGGAGGTTTTAAATGATGGCAATGACAAGATTAATGACACATTTCCACAATGGCAGGAGTCTCTCCCAGAGTTGCAAGTTCTTGTCTTGAAATCAAACAGATTTCATGGTCCTATAGGGACTTGATCAATGATCAGAGCTTGGTTAGCATTGTTGATCTATCAGAACTTTTGTAAAACTTCCATCAAATTATTTGTCCACACAAGCCGAATTTTAAAGTACAATTTTTTTTTTGTCAAAAAAAAAAAAAAAAAAAGATCATTAAAGACAGGAAGAAGTTCAATTCGAAACTAGTAACATGGATCTTCGTGTGTTTGGACTTTGGAGGCAAATACGATCGGCCCAGGGCCCTGATCTAAAGCTCAAGGTGCGGCCGTTTTAGGTCCTCGAAATTTTACAAATTTTAAGGGTTTCTCTTACTTTGATACTGTTTACCTTGTAGTACTGAAACAAAAGACCCCATTTTCCATCTTTGTTTTAGCCTCCAAAAAGTCAGGCCGGTCCTGTTTGGGGTCATTTATCTGAATGTTCTCTAACTTCAGTTTATATTTTTACATGCTTTCGAATTTTTTCGCCGAGATATATATGATAAATTTCAAAAAATTTGACGAAATGCTAAACAAAATATCATTGATGGAGATCATTGACGGAGAGCATTCATTAATCCATCTGATCAGGTTTGTTTTGGTTTTTTTTTCTTAGAAAACCAAAACTCAATCCATTAAGACTCGAATAGTTTCGTGTTTCGAGACCAAGGTGATCCATGCTACTCTTCCTCAATTTGGGCTCCGCCCCTGGCGAGAATGCAAATACCATCATTTGCTTGCTTTGTAGGACAGGTCATCCCCTCAATTAAAACATCGTACGCATGAAACATGTTTTCTTGAATTAAAGCCAAGTCTTCATTCATACTGAGGTATCACCCACTAACTTGGCTAGTGATGGAGACCAAGTCAAGCCAATCCATCTAATCATTCAATTTGGAAAGAGAGATGGGAAGAGCATTAAGCCATTAACTCAAAGCGAAAAAGAGAAAGAAATTACTTCTTCGGTCTAAATTGTTACTCCTCTTTTGAGAATTCAATTTTTTACAAATTGTAAGCTAACTGTACCCAATGAAGGAAAATTAAGTACTAACTATTTTCGTTATGTTTTTAAATTGACCATTTGTTTTGGGACCGTCAAAAAAAGAATGAAGGAATAGTATTTTTAATGTAGATTTGTATTATTATCTACTCTGACAAAAACATGACCTCATTGTAACTTGGGTAATTTACCGGGACACCCCTTGTAAGTTCACGTTTTTCACCATACACCCCCTACAAGAATTTAACCTACCACGAACCCCCTCTATCTCCAAAACTTTACCCCAAGACCCCTTCCGTTACCCTTCAATCTCGAATCTCAAAGTTCCGGGTCATGTTTTGATAATCCAACCCATTCAAGTTGTTTAAAATATGTTGTCAAGGGTACTCCCAAGAAATTAGCTAAAAATATGACCGGGAAGTGCTTGATCCAAACAATTTTTCATACATAAATATTGTTTCGATCAAGCACTTCCCGGTCATATTTTGAGCCAATTTCTCGCGCACCCTTAAAAACATGTTTTAAACAAGTTGAAGGGTTTGGATCATAAAAAACTGACGGTTCTAGATGGTTTCAGAAGAAAGGGTGATGGAAGGGATCTTGGGGTAAAGTTTTGGAAGATAGAGGGGGTTCGTGGTAGGTTAAATTCTTGTAGGGGTGTCGGTGAAAAACATGAACTTACAGGGGATGTCTTGGTAAATAACCCTTGTAACTTTATGTTAGTCTAACTTGCTTCCCTATTTGAATGATTGTTTATTTAATTTTAATTAATCCTGCTGATTAGTGGATGGGTCAATATTGATGTACTATTAATTATTATATAAATCACAATTGGAGAATCTTTTCTTTCCACTCTATTTTCTCCCATCCTTTTTCTTTCTTTTTATTTTTTGATGGGTCCTCCATTGTCTTTTCTTTGAAAGTGTTGTGTACGAAGTGTTCTGAACTTGGGAAAATGAAAGGAAAAAAAACAAAGATGCGAATTACGTTCTTTAATTTGTTTGGTTGTAGAGAGAGAATAAAAGAATAACTATGAAAAAAAATGACTTCATGAGGGAAATCAAAAATAAAGAAAAAGCCTTCACTGGAGTTTTCTTTAATTGCTATTCAGTGTGATTTCAATGAAGTACTGGATTTTGGGGAAAATTTCAAAAAAACCCCTGAACTTTACACTCAATGTCTCAAAACCCCCTGAACTTAACTAAACTTCAATTTCACCCCCAAAACTTTCACTCCGTTAATCAATTTTCCCCCCACCGTCTACTTCTGTCAACTGGGAAATGGAAATAGCTGATGTGGACTTGGACAGCCGTTAACCTGTCTAATTGTCAAGAGAAAATTTCAAAAAAACCCTTGAACTTTACACTCAATGTCTCAAAATCCCCTTAACTTAACTAAACTTCAATTTCACCCCAAACTTTCACTCCGTTAATCAAAAGCCCAGAAATGATCTGAACATATCTTCTACACATGGGGGGATCCAGCCAACCAAACTCATCACAGTCATTTTTTGGGCACGAAATAAACCTCCTACCTGGGTTCCTATCAGTCCAAGACGTCTGAATTAGCTTCTAGGTTCCGCAACTGATGCACATGAGGTCATCGTCTTTTGCCGAAGATTGAGTGGTGTTGGAGCTGCCATGCATGTTGAATCTGAGACTGATTGATGGAGGAAAGAAACAGAAATGAGGTGCTAGAAATTTAGGTTAACGTAGGAGAGAGAGAGAGAGAGAGAGAGAGAGAGGACTGGTATATATAATGTGCTAGGAAATGTAGAAATGGAGGAAAGTTATTAGGGTTACAACATTTTCCCTCCAAAACTTAATGATTCATCAGACATGTCATCTTATTCTTTTACGGAGTGAAAGTTGGGAGGTGAAATTGAAGTTTAGTTAAGTTTAGAGGGTTTTGAGACATTGAGTGTAAAGTTCAAGGGTTTTTTTTAAATTTTCCCTTGACAATTAGACAGGTTAACGGCCGTCCAAGTCCACATCAGCTATTTCCGTTTCCCAATTAACAGAAGTAGACGGTGGGGGGTAAATTGATTAACGGAGTGAAAGTTTTGGGTGAAATTGAAGTTTAGTTAAATTCATGGGGTTTTGAGACATTAAGTGTAAAGTTCAGGGGGTTTTTTGAAATTTTCCCGGAGTTTTATAATGGTCGACGCTTGTTTACAAAATGTCGTGAAATGAAAACGAAATGAAATTAAGGAAAACTAGTGAGGTCTCACTAGTTTCCTCTTCTTTAAGTGACATCTCTACTACCAACCGTCTCTTCAACATCAAATCTGACATCTCTATTTGCAAAACTTTCGAAAGTAATTTTGAAAATTGGACTCCAAAAAGTTATAAATCTCAGAGATTCGAATAAATCAAATGTGTTTTCAACCAAAATTGGCTGGTCGATCTTTAAGCGTATCTGAGCTAATTCTTCCGTGTAAGGGTGTGGCCTAATTAATCTTAGATATCAGGACTTTTGTCATGAATGGATTCAAAGATTGCGTAATTCGGTCATTGAGTACAATGAGTGAGAGTATATGCTCTGCTTATTTTGGAGAAGAATTAAAATATTCCTACCCAAATTCTGTTCGATTACAAAGCCGAAATGGTGGTGCTAGTAATTGCGAGGTCTACAAATAATTATCACGTCTAAAATCTTTTTTGTCCTTAATTGATAATTTGTTTCGTGTTTGTAATCTTCCGGGGGATCCTGTGCACTCATCGGTGGTCCGATCGTGTTTTGGACGGCCCGGATGTATTTTTATTTTTTACTGGTAAAAATAAATCCAAATTAAATTAAAATTGTCAAACGCATCCGGGACGTCCAAAACGTGATCGGACGGCCGAGGGGTGCACAGCACAACAGCTTTGCAATTAAAACTGGGATAAATTGAAAGGAACGACCGTCACGCCCAAGAGTAAATTAAAGGGGACTATTCAGTGTATTTGAATCAAAACTGGGGTTTTATCATGGTCGACGCTAGTTTATAAGCGCGGACTCATAATCTCACCTAGCTTTCTCTCAGATTATGCAATTGGTGAAAAGTTTACAGACCCCTTTTCTCTGAGAATTTTTTTGATGCAATGATTATTAGTAACACATCTATTACATAGGGTAAGGCCTACACATATATGTGACCTGAGACTACTCATCTCCTCCTGTCTATAATAAGAAAGCATCTTCGTCCCAAAGAGATTGTCCAATCTGAAAAACGAGAATTAAACTTTATGGGGACTTAAACTTTCCCATTTCTATCTACGTCCCACTGGATAATGGACATAAGAATTTCATGAAAAGCTAGTGTGGGTTGTTACATAGCACGGCATTAAAAAAAAGAAAAAAAAAACTTATTTCTTTTATAATTTTTGCGGCCGTTAGTTACGTACTAGAAGTAGTTCATTTACAAAAAAAATCTCCGGAGAATATATAGTTTCACATCCATATTCACTGTAATTTTTTTCTCTTTCTTACTTACTACTGGCGTTGAGCCCGTTCGATACACGGGATGACATGAAAATATTGTTCGCGCGCTCTCATACTTTGAACGGAAACAGTACTATTAATAAAAGAAGGGTGGAAACTAAAAAATATATGTTATCAACGAAAAACATCTACTATTTGTCCCTCCCTAATTTGATTCCAAACAAAAAGTTAAAGGAAACGAATAAAAGAAATAGAAACAGAAAAATGATTAATTCGGTATCTCCATGGAAGGTTATTTCATGCCCGTTCTATGCACAGGAACACATCAAGTGTATTACTATTCAAAATTTGATCCAGTGAATGGGAGAACTTTCAGGAAATGGGCACGCGAGAAAAGTTGTGGGGAGTGGGTAGTTGGGTGTTAGAACTTAGGAAAGTGAGGCCCATGTTCCACGTGGGATAATGTTTTTTGCCTTTAAAAGGCTCAAAACTTGAGGTTATTTTGTGGGAAAAAAAAATCAAAATTCTACAAAAATTAGGATTTTAAGTTTTGAGCCTTTTAAAGGCAAAACACATTGCTATAGTATATGTTATAGCACGGGCAAGATTAACATGCACACCAAATGTAGGCACATGGCATAAAAGGTAGCATGTAGATTAAAATCATACATGCATAATATATCTAGAATAAGACAATGGTAGCATCTGAAAAAATGTTATGAGTACACCACTCATGCAATCCAAATTGATTGTAAGCATATTTAATTTTCCATATTTAATTTTAAACTTGAACTAACCTTTGAGAAATTGATAATCCAAACGGAAACACTCTTTCTTGAATGATGTGCATGCACCTTGCTTGAATCAAAACAGTGGATGTGAACATCAGTGAGAATGGAACTGTGTTAGAAACAAAATCAGTAAAAGGATATTGACTTGACTTGGAAATCTGAGTGACGAAAGACAACAGAAATTCGCGTAAAAACCACTAATACTTAAAAACATTGATGTGACGAAAGTGTCTTTTCCCATTGCCAAATAGTACTCTTTTGCATATTGACTTGACTTGGAAATCTGAGTCATTTTTTACATTTTTCTTTGGACTCGTGGTAGACTCCCGTCATTGCCATAATATCACCCTAATCCACTGAGTTTTATTAAATGAATGTTGTACTTAACGAGATCTACAACATAAACGATTCTGGTTATCGTTGTAGGCCCATCTTGATCTCACAAAAGTCCGAACTCGACCTCACTAGCTCAGTAGAAAACTACACATGAGCTTGGTTCCCTCTTGCCATCCTCTTTTTTTTTACTGCCATGTCTTATACGTTTGGAGAAAACAAAGTCAATTCAAGTTTTCCAAATCGAATTAGAGATTGGGAAGAACCATTGGATTGTGGACTCTTTCTACACGGCAATTGTGAAGGACTATTGGAGAGTAAAAAAGCTAATATGAGTTTTGTGGATTTTAATTTGGAATAATTAGTCATAAAGACACAATATTTTGCCTATTTAAAGGGAAGGACAAGGAACATTTGCAATCAGACATAAAGACAAGGAACATTTGCAATCAGACATAAAGACAAGAAACATTTGCAATCAAACACAAAGACACAATATTTTCCCAAACTTTTAGAATCAACTCCACTTTGTCAATCTATTTGTTCTTCTCCATAAACAAAACGGAGAACAACAATCAGACCTCAAGTCCCGAAAACTGCTACCGAAATTGGAAATTAACTTCCGAAATGATCAAAATAATTTGGAATCTATGTTCAAGAAGAAGGATACTGATGCACTTCCGAAAATAGAGCTTCGTGATCATCATCGTCCACTATGGGGAGAAAGTTCTTTGTCGGCGGTAACTGGAAATGCGTAAGCCTCCGATTCCATCTTCACGGCCTCCATAGTTTCAACTACTTATGTCTAGGCTTGCATATGTACTTTTACAGGATCTGTTCTATAGGCTTGCATATAAAATTCGAACAATTACTCGCGTTCGTACATCCTTTGGATCCAAATGCATGTATATACGTGATTGTTTCTGTTTCTTAAAACGGAATCGCTTGTCACGAAGCCGAATAGTGTATCAGATTCAATTGATTAAATTCTTTTATGTGAAATTACTTTTCGTGTTTGGTTTGCTATTTTTTTCCATAGACTTCTCCATTGTCGTTGACACGGAATGGGTTAGATCTTGATTGTTTTCAATGTATAAACAGGTCCCGCTTAGGGCTAATTGTCCTGTTCGACTATTTTTATGTACTTCTTCAACCAAAAAAATCATTTTTGTCAATTTTGAACCATTTTTCTGAGGATTATTGGTATGTATGGATTCTAAAAAGTAAAAAAAAAATTCATCAAAAGCTTAAAATAGTTCTCTAAAATACAAAATTAATCCTAAAATCTGCAGATTTTCTTTTGTCTTTATTCATATTTTTTTATTAAATTTTTCTGATTCCTCTTTTTGAGACGAACCAATATTCCATAAATAATTGTTACAAACTAACAAAGGCTATTTTTTTTTAAATGAAAACAAAATAATTATTAACATGATAATTGATAAGTGAAATATAGGTAGAAAGCATCACTTCTTATGCTATGCTTAATTGAAATCTTGTTTGTTTTGTCTGCCTATTAACTATGTCGTGCAACATATTGACTGCCAGTTTTATTTGAGGATTCATTCTCAATCTTTCTAATCTCTTGTCTTTTGGTTATGCCTATTAATTGTTTTGGTCACCGGAAGTGATCGGCCAGAAGTGGGGTGGTGGTCTGCCGGAGGTGGGGTGGTATTTTTTTGAATTTTATATTCGAAAATAGAATTTTTAAAAATTAGTGACATCTCACTAATTTTTTTGGTCACCGGAAGTGGTCGGCCGGAGGTGGGGTGGTGATTTTTTTGAATTTTATGTTCGAAATTAGAATTTTTAAAAATTAGTGACATCTTACTAATTTTTTTGGTCGCCGGAAGTGGTCGGCCAGAGGTGGGGTGGCGGTCGATCAGAGGTGGGGTGGTGATTTTTTTGAATTTTATGTTCGAAATTAGAATTTTTAAAAATTAGTGACATCTCACTAATATTTTTGTGGCTTTACGTAAGTTCAATAATTTTTCTTAAGATAACCGAGTTGTCGATTAAATATATGGTGATCTGTGTAGCTCCATTGCCACTCCGAACAATACCATCTCCGAGCAACTACTATCTATGGATTGTGGACAAAAACTTTTTTTCTACTAGGTGCTCCATTGCCCATTGTAACTTGATTACATATAGTGTTCATCATCTATTGAAAAATTTTATGTTTCTACAATTCCGGTATTTATTGATTGTGTTGAGTTCATGACATGTCTTAATTAAGTTAATTTTTGTTTTCAGTATGTATTCTGATATTAAGGATTATGTTTGCATTGTGCTTTTAGGTAGAGACAAGTTTAGACTTCACAATAACCTACAAAATAACTCATAGGAACCAATAAAATTAATGTCCAATTAATAGGAATTCACTTAATTTACAGATGCTATATATATTTTTCCAACTAAATGTACAATTTCATTTGTCAAATTTTAGCTCTGAAATAGAATGTGAGACAACTCACCTAATTGCCAGACATTATGCATGACACCCATATGAAACATCTTAATATATTGCAAGAACGAAGTATGTTCTTAAAAAATTTCTAGCATTTTTTTCCTTATATTGCCCGTGCATAGCAAGAGTTCATACTAGTTGATCATTATTGAAGAATCTTTTCTTTCCACACTCTCTTTTCTCCCATCCTTTTTTATCTTTTCCTTTTTTGAAGGATCATCCATTATCTTTTCTCTCACATTTTCTTCCCCAGTACCCTTTCTCTAGAGTTTTCCTTAATACTTCAAGGTTCCTTCATATTTCTTTTTTCTTTTTTCTTAAATTAGGAAACAAACAATCCAAAGAGATTTTTTTTTTTCCTCTTTTCTTCCTACGTAAGGATCAAACTAACGGGTAGACTCGAGCACTATGCATTTTTGTAAATTGAAAGGAGCGAATGTCATGCTCAAGCAGGGCCGGCCATGCTGTTTGGGTTGCCCTACCCCACCTTGGTCGTCCACTTACTATAAAGTCATACAAAATAAAAAGATGTAAAAGTCAAAAAAGTCAAGGTTACATATTGTGTTTTTAGCTTAAATTCTATTTAAATGTAACCTCAGTTATAATGCTTTAGGATAAACACGATCCAATTCAAAGAATCAACTTTTTTCTATCAGGTTTGCTACAGCCACTACCACTTGTACCAATAATTACAAAAACTCTCATATAGGATATGTGGAACCTACCACTCATATGTGGGTCCCACATATCCATGCATATGAGAGGCTTATGCAATTAATTATTAGTATAAGTGATAGTGTTTCTATCTTCTCTCTTTTTCTATGGATGATTCTTAATTTTAAGTGTTTTCACTTTAACTTTAATTTATGTGGATCTCCCTGTTTTGAAACAAACACTTACTCGCTGAAAATGGTGGTGCCGGAGGTCTATAAATTAATAATTATCTTGGCTGAAATCTTTTTATTCTTAATTGATATTTTTTTTTCGTTTCAATAATTTTTTTCCCAAAATACTATGTAGGGACGATGCTATATACTACTAGAGTTTTTTTTTTCTTACAGGAGCGACCGCTTCTACTGGCTCACCTCTGACTCCATCCAGGGCCGGCCCTAAGCTAAGCCGAGTAAGGCGGCTGCCTTAAGCCCCCGAATTTTGGAACAAAATAGGGCCCCGGATAGATACACTCAGATACATGATATATATTTAATCTATCACATATACAATCAATGAGCTAGCTAGCCTAGTTGAAAAGTTTAGTTGCTCAATCCAATAGGTACACGGTTCAATTCATAAGCCTCTCTTTTCCTTTTCCATAACAATATTTTTTTCCCTCTCACAAACTCACAATTCCAAAGGGATATTTTTTTGATTGGTGCAAAACTTATTATGTCAAAAAAACTAGTTTTATTCGAAACAACGAAACGAATTGCAGAAAAAAAAAATATATGGGACCAAGTAACTATATTATTTTGAGGTTAGTTTTATTTTTATTTTTTTAAAAAGAATACATATGGCCCAAATTTACAAGTTCGTCTTAAGCCCCGAGAATCTCAGGGCCTGCCCTGACTCCATCCCTAACTATAGACATTGAGAGAGAGATATGGTGTCTACTGTCTAGAAAACAAACCCAAAAACTGCATGTTAGTGACTTAACCGGAGCAGTGCGTACAGCACTCACAGTCCACATTTCTGTGCTACAACATATGACTTGATGATCTTAGGTTTCTCTCCTCACGAAAATGATCAGCGACAATTCTTCCTTAACAGACGTGTGTTGCACGTTCTGTGCTACAACATATGACTTGCGGATAGCGGTTTCACGTTTTTGTTTTGTTTTTTTGTTTTTGGACACCCTAAAAGGCTAAAACGACGTCAATTTGGGCTTTTGTGTAAATGTGTAGTTTTTTTGTGTATAAAATGATGCCACATGCATTTTCCGTTATCCACATATGCATTTTCCATCCAAGAGTTAACGGAAGGGTAACATTGAACTTCGTTTCAAAGTGTGAAGGTAAAATCGAAATTAAAAATTGTACAAGGATGAAATTGAAACCAAGCATATTTTGTAAGGACCAAAATAGTATATAAACCAATATTATGGCCGAAAATAATTGACTCTGTTTGATTGCGGCACTGAAAATGGAAAATGCTCTGTTTGTTTTTGTTTACTGATTTTTTTGGTATTATCACTTTTCTTCGAACTCTGTCAATTTATGTCGAGTATAGGAACTCCGAAAATAAATCGACCAGTAATTAGTAATTATTCCTAATTCCCAGGGGGGGAGTGTAAAGGTATCTATTTCAGCGAGGGACCCCGGTCACATTACGAGCATAGAAACTCCGAAAGTAAGTCGACCAGTAATTAGTAATCATTCGTATTCAACTTTGAGAAAAGTTCACGAATGACTAAAAGAGTCCTACTAATTACTGGATGATTATTTTCAATTAATCCTACTAATTACCGGATGGGTCATTATTGGTCTAATAATTATTGGGTTGATCATTATTGAAGAATTAATCTTTTCTTTCCACACTCTTTTCTCCCATCCTTTTTTCTCTTTTCCTTTTTTAATGGGTCCTCCATCATCTTTCCTTTGGAAAATGAATACAACTTTGATTATTTTCTACATGGACAACCACTAAAATCTAGGGGTGCTCACGGTCCGGATCGGTCCGGATTGGCATGAATCCAATCCTAATCCGCGAGTCACGGTTTTTTGAAAATACAATCCGTGTCCGATCCAAAAGTCTCACGGTTCGGTTCCAATCCGAACCGCGAGTCACGGATCGGTTCCGGATTAATCCGCGGATTTTCAACATATTCGGAAAAAACAACAAACAAAGGTAGTAAGGCACTAGCAAGTAGCAAATGCACTAAATAGAAAGTTCAAAGTTGGAAATCACAATAAAAAACAATAAAGGCAGTCAGGCAGATAGTTATATAACTGAACAAACAAAGACACAAACTTATATTACCACAACGAATAGCAGATAGTTACTTCCGGTTCACTCACAAAGACAATAGTAGATGGTTACTTCCAGTTCACTCACAAACAGAGAGAGTATATATAGTAGCACTTATAATACTTTACCCCCCTAGATTTTATAGAGATAACAATATTCGCACCATAACTCCTACAACAGTACAACCAAACCGTAAGTCTGCTAAATTAACAATATCTAGATAACTATAATTATAAAAGTGATAAAATTATATATAATAAAAATCTCACGGTCCGGATCGGTTAATCCACGGTTTCAAAATCAAAATCCGTGTCCGATCCAAAAGTCACGGTTTTTTATTTTTTGAATCCGTGTCCGGACCATTAATCCACGGTTAAAATCCAAAAGGTACGGATCGGTTCGGTCCGGACCGGATTCACGGTTCACCGATTTTTTTGAGCAGCCCTACTAAAATCTTTAGACCCGACATGAAAGAACCAAACATAACATCGACAGATACCAAACGCGTGAAGAAAGTATCTTTTCCCATATTGACTTGACTTGGAAATCTGAATCATTGTTTGCATTGCCTTTGGAGAAGTTGTAGACTCAAAATACTCTGTATAAAGGGTGAGCTAGAGCACTATGCATTTTTGTAAATTGAAAGGAACGAATGTCATGCTCAAGCAGGGCCGGCCATGCGGTTTGGGTTGCCTGACTCCATCTTGGTCGCCCACTTACTATAAAGTCATACAAAATAAAAAGATATACAATTCAAAAAAATTAAGGTTACATTGTGTTTTTAGCTTAAATTATATTTAAATATAACCCCGGTTATAATGCTTTAGGATTAACACGATCAAATTCAAAGAAATCAACTTTTTTCTATCAGGTTTGCTACAAACACTATCACTTGTGCTAATAATTGCAAAAACTGTCTCATATGGGATATGTGGGACTGGGCCCATGAAGTAATAATGAGTGGTAGTGCCACGTATGTGGGTCCCACGTATCCATGCATATGAGAGACTTTATGCAATTTTTAGTATAAGTGATAGTGTTTCTATCAAATAATGATTAAGAAAAAATTGTTCGATTAAATCAAATATGGATCCTAAAATCTTCTTTACATAAACAAAATACTAATTTTCCCCATAATTACATAAACCTCGTAAATTACTAGGCGTTCTTAACAGAATCGAGAGACCCAAATCTCAAAAAAAATCAAGAAACCTCATGTAAATCACTGGGTGTTCTTAACAAAATTCAGAGATCCACATCTTAATAAATAAATAAAATAGAGGAACTCCATGTAAATTGTTGGTAACAGAACTAGTTATTATGTTCTTCCTCATAGAAATTCAAAAGTCTCAAATTTTTTCTTAAAATTCTTCGATCAATTGAAAAACACTATAGCCATCTAGCGTAAAAGTAAGAGACAGAGAAAAGAGACATGTATATTCTGAAATCATGTTAAAAGTATCCAACTCGAAATCACTTTAAAATTACTAATTCATAATTGACTGAAGTCTACAATTCATACTCCTTCACTGAGTGATCAACGTTCACTACAAGAAAAATTGGACGCTTTGCTGTGGTCACTAATTAACGCCTTGGTAGCACATACATACAACCAAATAGAGTTGCAAACGAATTGAGCTGCTAGCTTGCGTGCAGCTCGTGGCTCAGCTCGATCAGTTTGTTTATAGAAGCATGTTTAGTAAATGAACATGGCTTAGCTCCTTAAGTGTTTGGCTCGTTTATTACTCTACAAAGCTCGGCTCCGCTTGACTCAAATCGTTTGCACCTTACTGACGCAAACTGGCTTTGCATAGTTAACTACACAGTATCAATATTGTTTTGCTTAAACAGCTGCCAATATTACCTTTCCAAAAGAGACAAAAACACTACCATTATTACTTTACTATTTTCGCTTTTGCCCAGCAAAGAATGCTATCTACACAAAGACTTGAGTACTTAGGGAGTCGTCTTGCCGGACCACGGTCGTGTCCATTTTCCGGGATCCTATGATCCAGTTCGGTCCAATTTGAGCTTTTATAGACCCAAGGTGGCTTCACAATGTTGATCAAATCCGTTAATTTTGTAGAACTAGTCAACTACATTAATCGC
Organism: Vaccinium myrtillus; assembly: GCA_016920895.1. Classification (NCBI taxonomy): domain Eukaryota; kingdom Viridiplantae; phylum Streptophyta; class Magnoliopsida; order Ericales; family Ericaceae; genus Vaccinium; species Vaccinium myrtillus. Next base: position 30,843 of record JADGMU010000207.1, on the reverse strand, counting down.
ATTAAAATTCAGCTTCATCGACCATCTATTGCTGCATGAACAGAACAGATTTGTTTTGGCAGTTAAGTTCCAAATATTTATTTTCAATAGTTCTTTCAAGAACAAATCTGTTCTATTCAATCAATGTTTGATCGAGCTAATTTTTTATGTGAATATTATATTTGACAGGATCTAAAATAAATAGTTCTGGTTGTCGTCGTGGGCCCATCTTGATCTTACAAAAGGAAAATCTTGTAAGGACTCTGTTGCTATAACTCAATGGGGACTCGCAAATTTTTTTAAAGTAATTTTGTATGTTTATGCTTGCGGCACTGAAAATGGAAAATGCTCTGTTTGTTTTTATTTACTGATTTTTTTGGTATTGTCACTTTTCTTCGAACTCTGTCAGTTCATTACAAGTACAGGAACTCTGAAAGTAAATCAACGTAAATAAACCGGAAATTAGTAATTATTCCTATTTCCCGGGACGAAGCATGAAAGTATCTATTTCAATGAGGGACCCGGGTCACATTACGAGCATAGGTACTCCGAAAGTAAGTCGACTAATAATTAGTAGTAATAATTCCCATTCAACTTTGAGAAAAGTTCCCGAATGACTAAAAGTATCCTACTAATTACTAGATGATTATTTTCCATTAATCCAACTAATTACTGGATGGGTCACTATTGGTATAATAATTATTGGAATTATCATTATTGAAGAATCTTTTCTTTCCACACTCTTTTCGCTTGGAAAGACCCCAAACGCGTGATGAAAGTATCATTTCCCAAATTGACTTGACTTGAAAATCTGAATCATTGTTTACAATGACTTTGCAGACGTTGTAGACTCAAAATATTCTATATAAAGGGCGAGCTAGAGTACTCCCATCATTGCCATAATATCACCCTAATCCACTTCTCACTTTTCTCTCTTTCTCAATCTGTTGTTACTTTTCGTTTTAGCAGAGGATGGGGGCATTACCCTGGCTTTTTCAATTCCTTCTCTATTTCGCACAATACCACCTTGCTTTTTCCTCCTCATCATCTCTCTCGTCTTTTTCTTCTTCTCCGCACCCTCTGTGTCGTCATGACCAGAGGTCCGCACTGCTGCAATTTAAGCATATGTTTACTATAGACAGCGATGCTTCTGCAGAGTGTATTGATTTCTCCGGTATTCCTTCATATCCAAAGACGACTTCTTGGAATGAGGGTGATGCTACTGATTGTTGTTCTTGGGATGGGGTCACCTGCAATAGGTTCACAGGTCACGTGATTGGGCTTGACCTCAGTTGTAGCCAGCTCTATGGCACAATCCCTCCTAATAGCAGCCTTTCCCAGCTCTCTCACCTGCAACTTCTCAATCTGGCTCACAATGACTTCAACAACTCTCCCATTCCATATGCATTTTGCAGCTTTGCAAGTTTGACACATCTAAATCTATCCGATTCTGTTTTTTCAGGTTCATTCCCATCTCAAATCTCCCACCTCTCCAAACTGATTTCACTTGATCTTTCTTATTCTTATTCTGATTTGAGACTTGAACCGCTCCATTTCAAAATCCTCCTAAAAAACCTGACCCGGTTACAAGAACTCATCCTTGGTCGGGTAAATATCTCTTCTGCTTTACCCTATTCCGTGACGAATTTGACTTCTTTAACAGCTCTAGACCTGTCATCGACCGGATTGCATGGAAACTTACCTGATAACATTTTCCACCTTCCAAACTTGGAGAGGCTCATTATATCTGGCAACGATGGCCTTGATGTCAATTTACCAAAATTAAATTGGCATAATGGTAGTTCCCTAAGGGAGTTGGGTCTTTCTTTTACGAAATTGTCTGAAGAACTACCTGATTCAATTGGTAACCTCACGTCTTTGAACTCCTTGAGTCTCTCTGCGACTAGTTTATCTGGAAAACTATCTGATTCAATTGGCCATCTCAAGTCTTTGAAATCCTTGTCTCTCTACGGGCCGAGTTTATCTGGAAAAATACCTAATTCAATTTTTAATATCAAGTCTTTGAATTACTTGATTTTTTTCAACTGCGAATTACGGGGTTCCATTCCTAAATCTATAGGGAACCTTTCGCAGCTTCATGAACTAGATTTATTGTCCAATAGTTTTGACGGTGAAGTTCCATCTACTCTCTCAAATCTTAAGCAACTCACTAGCTTGGATCTTTCCCAAAACAACCTTGAAGGAAGAATTCCCGATTTTTTGGCTGAGCTCCCAATGTTGCAGAGGTTAAATCTAAGGGTCTAACAATTTCATTGGTGGATTTCCAGTATGGGTTGCAAACATGAAACCACTTGTTTATCTGGATATGTCTAGTAATAATCTCACAGGTCCTCTCCCCTTCAACTTAAGTGGTCTTCAAAACCTACAAATGCTCAACCTATGGAATAACTCTCTTAGTGGGATAATACCTCCATGGTTATTTACTCTTCCATCGTTGGAATCCTTAGCCCTGAGTTCCAATCTTTTCGCTGGCCAAATTCCCGAGTTCCAGCATAATCTACCATTGCTCGACATTGACTTGAGTGATAATAAACTACATGGCCCCATCCCACAGTCAATCTACACTCTTGTTAATCTGACTTATCTCCGTCTTTCTTCTAATGATCTGAGTGGTGCTGTGGATCTGCAAAATCTAAAAAATCTCGAGTACCTTGCTCTTTCCAACACTAACCTATCTGTAATCACTACAAGCGGTGCCAATAATACATTTCCTAACCTTAGGGTAATCTATATGTCATCTTGCAACATCGAGGTGTTTCCTGATTTCTTCAGAACCTCAGAGAAACTTGAAAGCCTAGATCTTTCAAACAACAGAATTTGTGGGCAGATTCCAAACTGGTTTGGGTTCATCGGGAAGGCATCACTTTCCTATTTAAACCTTTCTCACAACTTTCTAACAGACATAAAGCAACTTCCGTGGGAGCGGCTACAAATTCTTGATCTTCATTCCAATTCGCTTCAAGGACAACTTCCTATTCCACCCTCATCCATGCAATACTTTTTCTTCTCAAACAATAACCTTAGTGGAGGGATTCCTTCGTTGATTTGCAATGCGAGTTCCCTTCAAATTCTTGATTTGTCCCACAACAAATTGAGCGGTGCAGTACCACAATGTTTGGGAAATTTTGGTGGTGGTGGTCTCTCGGTGTTAGATCTGCGCTCCAATGGATTTAAGGGAACCCTTCCCTTCGTATTTTCAAAGGAAAACAACATGCGAAGTCTTGAGTTGAATGGAAATCAATTCGAAGGACCACTACCTAGATCTTTGATGAATTGTACAAGCTTGGAGGTTCTGAACGTCGGCAACAACAAGATAAATGACACATTTCCAAATTGGTTGGGGACTCTTCCAGAGTTGCAGGTTCTTGTCTTACGATCCAACCGATTTCATGGTCCCATAAACACTTCAATGTCTAAATTTCTCTTTCCTAAGCTTCGAATTGTTGACCTTTCCTACAATGGGTTCACTGGCTATTTGCCTAACTTATATTTTGAATATTTCCAAGCTATGAAGAACAGTACCATGCCTGTCAAGCAATACATGAGTGATAAAAGAAATTATTATCATGATTCTCTCGTAATTACAATGAAGGGGTTTGAGATTGAATGGGTGAAAATTTTGACTATCTTCACAGCAATCGATTTTTCATCCAACAATTTCAGTGGAGAGATTCCCAATGTCGTTGGAAAGCTCAATTCCCTCAAAGTGCTTAATTTTTCTCATAATTGCCTTACGGGACATATTCCAGAATCTTTGGGAGACTTGACAAGCCTTGAATCTTTGGACATCTCTTCTAACCGGCTCAGTGGGAGAATTCCAAGCCAATTAACAAGTTTGACGTTTCTCGCGGTCTTGAACCTTTCGTGGAACCATCTCGATGGATCCATACCCCACGGTCCACAATTTAATACATTTGATAATGGTTCATATGTTGGGAACCCAGGACTATGCGGGTTTCCATTGCCGAAAGAATGTGAAGAGAATCAGACGAAAATACAACCACCGGTGTTGCAACAGCAAGAAGATGATTCATATTTTGATGGATATTTTTGGAAAATTGTGGTGTTAGGGTACGGGTGTGGAATGACACTGGGACTATTTTTGGGATCTCTCGTGTTCTTAATTGGTAGACCTAAATTCTTTGTGAGACTTGCTGAAAAAGAAGTGCCCAAGAAGGTGGTGAGATTGAGAAGAATGGTTGCAGACACTGTGGGAAGAAGAAAGTAAAAAACATTGGGAGCCTTTTCAGGTATGAGCTGCTACTCTTATATTTCACTATCGCTGAATTAGAGTTTATTGTCTGGATTTCTGTTTGTAATCTAGTATGCAAATTCATAACGACTCGTACGTAGTATGTTGCCTGGTATAACAATTTTCAGATCGTAAACCACATCGTGTGCATCCCAGTACTTCGAACTTTTTCACTTGCAACACTCACAACCAAAACTAAACTATATTCTCTGAAATTGCCCCTGTAAAAGAAAAAGGAGAAAAGGCAGTCATATCTATGTGTGGCTCTTTTTGCTTTTTCTTATAGCGGTGAAGGGTTTTTTTCTTTGTTCTCTTGTATCTGTATTTGGGATTTAGTACTTTGTATGTTGAGGGCATGCTTTTTGGAGCCAATTTGTCGAAGATTTCTGAATTGTAGAGTACAAAATTTATCACTACGTGCTTGGATGATGATTGTTGAATTCCACATTCTCCCGTTCATTTTTTATTTTTTTGTGTCATAGGATAACAGATGATCTTATAATTCCATAAATTCCAAAAATTACATCAAGAGCGGGCATCATCCCTAGACAAGGGATGCAAAAGCCACAACGGCAGATTAAAAGACTGGAACCCACACCAATAGAACCACATCTGGCCAAATCGTGAGCTACCAAAATAGAAACAACGAGCAAAAAAAAAGGAACAAATTTGAAAACTTCTGCCCAAAGTCTTGATGTCATGAACCAAAACTTCCAGCTCCTGGTTTTTTGAAATATCTCCATTGATCATTTTCACCACTGCTTGAATTATAAATTATGAAAACTTGAAAACTTCTGATCATTCTGCCGTTCATTTTGAATTATACATTTGGTCAAAATCAATTATAGAACACTCAAGATTAAAAAAAAATCCACAATCTATGATGGAATTTGCCTCCCAAGAAGACCCTAACTTTAAATCCCTTACAAAAATTATCATTATAGCATCCAATATGGCTTGTTGCATGTGCTGTTCAAAACTGTTTCCTCCATTTTGCCTTTATGTTGATCAAATTCCTGTTTCCTCCATTTCTATTGTCTTTTTCATACACCTTCTATCAGGTATACCTTATATAGGCGCTATGTTAAGAAGATTTTTGGGCCTGTTTGATTGCTCGGATTAGATATGTGATTGCATTATTTGTAACCCTTATATCTCACAACATATCAGAATGCAATTGTTGGATGGTGGCTATTAGTAAACCAAATGAGCCTTAAGTCTATAGAATTAGTTGGCTTTTCGTAGTTTAACTAACATGTTTTTGTTTCTCTCGCTCTAATATTCCCATTGCAGTACTGAAAGATGGAGAAAACTCTTGTTGCTACTTGAGAGAATAATGGAGTAATGGATGAGACGATGAGGAATAAAATGATGAGTACGTTAGGGCTACATTTCGTATTACAATAACGTATAAAGTAGAGTGGGTGTTGGTTTATGTGACTTGCTCGTGGTTGTTTAGGATTTTGTAAGTTTGATTGTGTTGCATCGATCATTATGGTCGGATGTTGTTTGTGGTTTGCTTTCTTTCATCCTTTCTCGTAGTATTGTAGTATTGTAACGCTACTACACTTTGGTCTTGAACAATTTAGCAGAATGGATTCCTTTGTATGCAGTATGCTTTTTGTAGAGTTTTGTAGATTTTAATTTTGGTAAACATGTTTTGGAGTGGAGATAAACGGTAAAAAATTCTCCAGGGATCGGGGTGAAGATGTCTTGAGAGATAGGTTCTTAGGCCCAAGCCCAGCCTGTGAACACTTTGGGCTGGGTAGCCCGTACACTTAATAGCTCAAGTCTGGTGGGCTGATGGGGACCTCAGGATTGTGTGGGTTTTCATTGTCGAAGGAATGTAAAGATAACCAAACCACGCATTTTACAACAAGAAGAAGATTCCGATTTTAATAGGATTTACTTGGAAAATTGTAATGACAAGGTACTGGTATGGAACAACATGAAGACTCTTTTCGAGATCTCTCATGTTATTAATTGGTAGACCTTGGCTCTTGTTTTTTTCTTTTGATGGGCTGGCAGGGTAAGACACAAAATAAAAAAAATTCATGAGTTTTTTCTTTAATAGATTGAATATCTATAGATGCAATATTAATCTTATTCGATATATATGAATTTTTCGCATTATATATATTGACACCTCTAATAAAAAAAACTCATGCCGCTACCTACCATCATTTGGTACTTCACAACATCACCACCACCACTATCACCAACTACGGCCTGATTTAGGAACCTATAGTGGGGGTGCACTATAGAGATGTGATGCGCAATTTAGGAAGTCCAAAAGTGTTATCAATGGTCGAGATTTGCTATAATTATCCTACATGTAAAGATAAAGATATTTTTAAAAATGGATTTGGGGTCCATATAGTGCCCCAAGGCGCTACACCCCCAGCCTTAATTGTGGGCCCTCTATACTTCATATTTGTGATCTGAACTTCTTCTTTTTTTTTCATGAACGCTGAGCATGTCATTGGCTTAAAAATCTCATCGATTGGACATTGGTAAACGCATGATTGAGACTCATTTGTCCTATAGTTCATTCTCTATAACATAATGGCCATCCATTTGTGTAGTAAATGATATCCATCCATATGGCTATCAATATCTAATTTATTCGACTTTTCGCATGAATGATCTACTCAAGATTTTCGACAAAATAAACGATTCAAATCAAATATACAAATTCTAGAGCGCCCAAATTGAGGGCACTATGGGAACTCCAAGACATAGTTCATTTTGGATTTTGAGATCGGTTCTCTCAATGATTACTCAATCATTGCTCACATCTCCCTCCAATTATTACCCCTATTTTTCAAATATTATTTTCATTTCTCGCTCTTTCTCTCTCCAATAATTACCACATATTTTCAATTATTACCTTCATTTCTCCCTCCAATCATTACCCAAAACCCAAAATTAAAACCAAACAAGGTCCAAATCTTAAAATATGAACCATTGATTGTGGAGAGAGACAATTCAGATTGCACACTACACTCTTTTAGTGCACCCCTACACTATAGGTCCCGGGTGGCCACCCTCTCCCACCCTTTCCCCTATTAATGCTCGACAAATATTGAAGTTTGAACTGCCACCTATTTATCCAATTGAAAAACCTTAATTTAGGCCTAAGCAATCCATCCGAATACTCCAAGGCCTCGTTTGATTCGGGTATTAAGTGCCTGGGATTGGATTAATTTTATCCAATCCCGCACTATCCATTTTTTCAGCCTTAAGACGGAGGAAGAGAAACTGATTCTCGTGGACACTATATTGGAATGTGGTTTCTAAGCTATTAGGAACAAAAGTGCGATTTGTAAGAACTATGTTGGAGTGTGGTACCTTTTTGTTGCTGTGCAGTTTATAAGAACTATGTTTAATTTCAGCTCTTGTGGTACCTTTTTTTGTTGTTGTGCAGTTTATGAGAACTATGTGATGGATCAGCTCTTGTGGTACCTCTTGTGGTACCTTTTTGTTGTTGTGTAGTTTGAACAAAAACTTAAAGCTATGTTTAATTTCATCTTTTCTGGGTTGCATTCTGTGTTGTGTTACTGCTGCTATTAAGAGTTGATTTTGGTAACTAGATTGAGTTTTAGCATGAATTTCACGTTATTAGCTGCTGGAAATAGCCTACAGATGCTGAAAACAGAGTTTTTTTAGGTCTTGAACGTGTAATTAGTTGCTGAAACTGTGTGAATAGGTGCAGAATTCTGTTTCGTAGTTGCTGAAAATGTTGTTTAAGCATGACGATGTTGCTGTAATTGCTGTTTAGGAGCAGAAAAGTGGTTCTCGGAATGCCAAAATGGGTTTTGGGTTGTCAAATTGTTAGCAGGTTGCCCAAAAAACTATTTGGTTTCATAAATAGCACTGCTAGGTGCTGAAATTACATTTTTAGCTGGAAAACTGCTGCTATGTCTGAAATGTGAACCATATACACAGGAGTATGAAGGGCTCACATTTGTGACAGTAAGGGGAGCAGGCCATGAAGTGCCCTTGCACAAACCCAAACAAGCCCTTACACTCTTCAAATCCTTCTTATCAGGAAACTCCATGCCAGCATTTGAACAAGTCAGTGACTCCTGAGAATTAGCTTCCATTTATTAGTGTTTCTTTCCTAAACTGGAAGAAAGAAGTTTCTTGTGGGTGTGAAATACTGTGAGGGGCTCTCAATTTCCACCCACATCATTTCAAAACTTCTACAAACTTGATGTAGTTAACTGTCTAAATGATCAAGTTTGTGCATAGTTAATAAAAGATTCGTAGCCCAATTTTTTATATGCTTGGCTTAAAAATTTAAATGATAAATGTGGATTTGATGGACTGATTTTTTCTCCAAAGACAAAATTGTTGATATCATGCAACTCCAATTTATTTATTTATTTTTGGATGACCGACAATGTGAAATATTAGAATTACGAAAGTAAAACCATGGTAGAACCCGTAAACTTAATTTGCTGAAACCATATATACAAGAACATGAATACTAAAATTTTGCACTTTCATTTGACTTGTGTTTTGCTGGAAAATTCTGAGATGAATGCGTGGCTTGTTTAGATGCAAATTTGAGCCTTATTAGTTGTGAATGACGTTGGTTTTGGTAGAATGGGTTGTGAGACTTATTCAAATGCTAACAAAAAAAACACGACGCCTATCATCGCCAATGAGCACAATAGTTGTTTTTTTTTTTTTAAAAGTGTGAACGAGACTTTCTTCTTTGAAATGTTGCTTTTGCTTTTCAATTGGGAACCATTTAACTTGTTTATGGTAAATAGGTGGCTGTAAAATTCATTATGAAAAATGGGAACCATTTTGAAAAATTCATGTTAAACTTTTTCAAGAATCATTATTGTATTTGATTTTGAAAAAAATAATTGGTTGAAATGGGTTTGAGAATTGGAGAGAGAGAGGGATAGAGAGAGAAATAGATAGTCCTGATATTAATCCCGAAATTTGGTTTAGGAAACCAAACAAGGGATTGGCCAAAACATGGGATATCCTGATGTTAATCCTGCACGAATCAAACAGGGGATTGTGTGAGATTCAGGACTAAATTAGTCCCAGGACAAATAGTCCTGAACTACTAATCCCAGGACTATCAATCCTACCTGTTTTAGTCCGCGAATCAAACGAGGCGCAAAGGTGTCTGGAGACATAACTCCAAACACTAGAAAGATGTCTGGAAATTTAAATTTCACATAAATTCAAAGATGTCCAGCGCAATGCTAGAAAAATGTAATGGTGGAGAACCTATATTATAAAACAGAACGATTTTTGTCAAATTGCGGAGGCATACAAACAAATTAATTAATATCTACAGCCATCCAATCATATTTTTCATGTTAAGATTGTAGCCATCAAATCATTCATATTTTAAAAGATGCAGATAATATTCTCCTAATAAATCTTGCCATCCTTATCTACTAACTTCTCTCATAAAATAAGAAAACGTCTCAAAATCGTAACTAACTCTGTGTATTATCTTACATGTCGGGTTGAACGGATATTTTACTCAACTTGAGACTCTATTACGTTCCAACGTGTTTATTCACATACTAGAGATGCCAAAAATGCTAGGGGAATATGCCTTTCCAATTCGAAATTGACGACCTGTGATGCAGCCTTTCCTATTCAAACCCCGTTTTTGTTTCGCAACGACATTTCCAGCACAAGCAAACAGAACTGGCCAACCAAGGGTCGGCACCACCGGACATTCGATAGCAACGCGTACCGCGGTTATCTCTCTCTGTAGCATACTTCCAAAACCACACATCTCTCTCTTCTTTAGTCTAAAACAATGGAATAAACGTGCAGTCTATTGGAAACTTTTTTTTGGGTAATAAAATGTCATGATTAACTGGACTAATCTCAACAGTTCAGCTCGTTCCACTCATTTGTGATCCCAAAGACAAATCGTTGTCGAGCATAATTAACCCTGCGACTTTAAAATAGTAAGTCCAGCCGAAACGATTCGATTAACCATTATGACCGTCCATCTATTGGAGACTTGGAACACGAAGCAGCCTTTCCTTAATATATCAGTCGGTTTCTCCCGCATCTTTTGCTGACTTGGAGTTTTGATAATGCTATCAATTTTAAGTGGAGGTGTTTGGGAGCCTCATTTTCAGTTTTTTATTTTTTATTTTTTGGCTTTTTGGATTATGGTCAGAATGTATTTTGGAATTTGGTATGAGTGTTCGGGAGAAATGTGCAGAACACATTTTAAAACTGGAGTAGTGAAAAATGAGAAGTCAAAAAGCTCATTTCAACCTATTTTTCACTTCTGCTCTAGATTGTGCATTTTGAGAATGAGTTCTAGGGCGCTTCTCCCAAACAGCAAAAAAGAAAAAATGAGAATAAGAAAATGGGAAAAAGTGGCTCCCAAACGGACTCTAAGAGGCTTTTGATCTTCCCACTTGTGGTGCTATTGAACTGCGACCTTATTTATAACGATTTAGTCGTTTTCATTTTGCAAGTCTTGAAATGTTTATAAACCCAGTAAAAAGTCATGCTCATCACAAAGGATACACAATTCAAAACATCTCATTAAGAACTTTTAATTTTGTAAAAATAAGTTCAAAAAGAATATTTTTGAAGATACATTTTCTTTGGATTTGAAAATAGCAAAAAATTCCACGTGCGACCAAATTAATTTATGTATAGAGAAATTATATATGATAAATGAACGGTCAGGCTCGATCAAATTACTACCTTTCATTTATCTACTATCGGATATGATTCGACCAAATATTTATCATTGGCTAATCAACATGACATTTTGCTAGGCCAATAAAAAGATCAGTACCTACAAATAAATGACTTAAATAGTCCAATGAAATCGCAAAGAATCTTATTTTACATCAGATAACTACGAATAAAATTCTCACGTGAGAGAATCATAAGTTAGCGGTTGTGAGCAATCCTCATTATTTTTCTATCGACTTGATTTTTCTCTAGGACAATAAACGTATCACCTAGAAAAAAAAATGGCTTAAATACTCGAATGAAATCGTGAAAAATCTTATTTCACATTACATAACTATGAAAGAAATCTTCACAAAAGAGAATCTTAATTTAGCGGTTGGGAACGATCCTCCTCATTTTTCTTAAGAGTCCGTTTAGGAGCTCATTATTGAATTCTGAATTTCGCATTAACAGATTTTGGTTGTGGAGCTGAATTGTAAAATGCACTATGACATATTGCATTTTCTAAAACACACATTTGATACACAATTTCATAATCAGCCTCGAAAGTACTTTTGCATCCTTCGTAAAAAAATCTGATCATAATCTATTGTGATTATTACAATCTTAAGGACTATTCTGTTGCAAAATCTATTCTGCAAATATCCCTCAAACACTATTATAAATTAAGTAATAATCTATTCCCCTCGTAATCGAAATTAAAATTTTCAATTCGCAATCTAAAATGCAAAATCAATAGGCTTCTCATGGGCTCTGAATCTAGGCTGACGGTATTTGTTGCATAATAAAGTCGTTAGTGTAACTAGATTCTACAGTAAAAAAGCAAAAGGAATGACCCATGTGACATTCTTTGGGTGTGTTCTTCAACAAATTTTTGGGACATAAAATCTCACATTTTATGACACTCCAATCTCAGCACATAAAATGTAAAAGTGATTTTATGAGATTTTCATAAAATTCTCCTAAAATCTATAGGAAAACTAGTACTCCCTCCGTCCTTTTTTAAATGTGTTACTTCGTAAATCCAACTTATTAAAGAAACATCATCATTACACCTTTCACATCAACTTTTTCCTCCACTTTACACTTTTCACATCAACTTTTACCTCTACTTTCCAAAATTATCCTCCACTTTTACCCATTAACTCTTTTACCCACTAACTTTTCAAAGGGCAAATTGATAATTGTACAAACTTTTACCCATTAACTTTTCAAACCACACACTTATTTAGGGACAGTCCAAAATGGAAATGTCTACATTTAAAAAGGGACGGAGGGAGTACATTTTATCAGTTGGGAAAACAACTTCATTTTATCACCCCTCTATAAAATGTTCATTTTATGAGATTTTCATAAAATGAACCTAAAATCTATATGAGAACAAGGCCTTAACCTTGTACTATTTCCAACCATTTACATAGCGATAATTTATCCGGTAAGATTATTACTGTGTCCTTTACTTGTATTAGGTGATGTGAGACAAGAAATGACCTACATAACATAACTTGTCATAATTTTTTTTCTCTCTATATTTATTCATCTTTCTGAATTTTTATTAGATTGAGGTTAAGTTTTTTAATACTCCATCATCCATGTCGACGAGAGCAGTCTAAAGATTACTAAACAACCAAACGCCATCAATCATCGCTTTGTGCACGCACTTTTAGTCCTTGCTTCCTCGAAAAATAAAATGGATTTCTTACACACTTTAACGCTCGCTTTCACTCTCCCGCTCACGCACACACATATTGGTATTTTTGGGCTAATCCCCACACAACGCGTCAACGGTAAAAGTAAAACTACCACGTATACAATCTTATCCATTTCCCCTCTTTTTAAACCCACTTATTAACCAGTCCTGTTAACTACTCCTCCCTCCCTAAACCCCCTTCCCATCTCTCTCTCTCTCTCTCTCTCTCTCTCTATCTATCTGCAATCTGCACAAGCACGAAGAAATGGCCATCAGTCTTGTATCTTTCCGACCGATCGGAGTACGCCCATACGCCACCACCGGCAACCGAAAAGCCCCACAGAAAATCCCGTCGTCCTCCAACTGGTGGACCCCGCTCTTCGGCTGGTCCTCCGAACCCGACTACATGGAGCCCGATTACGGACTCAGGCTCGATCTGGAGGCGAAATCGGGTCCGGATCGCGGTCCGACGACGTCGACCCGATCTCGGTTCGCGCCGGGAACCTTCACCGACGAGAAGGCGAAACGGCTCCGGTTGATGACGACCGACACGGCGGGGTTTCACGACGCCATGTACCACTCAGCCATCGCCTCCCGCCTCGCTTCGGAGTTCTCCGACCGGTCCGATGCCTGATTGATTTTTGCCGCCGGCGATTCTCGCGCTCCTCCTCTTGTTTTCATTTTTTTTTCAACCGTTTAAAGTAATTATTAGTTGTAGAAAATTAGACGGTGGCGATTGAAGTGCAATGGTGTGGTATAGTTACGTAGTGTATATACGATAAGAATGTGCGTATATGATTTCCTATGATAAATTGTATATGTATGCTGTTTATTTTGGGTTAATCTCCTTCCCTTTATTTTATCCTCCTGAGTCCATACCAAAATCGATAATTGCGAGAGCGAGCATGAAAGTGTGTTTGAAACAGACAACATACTAAAATACGCAAGAGCGAGAATTGAGAACGTAAGCATAGTGCGAGGATTGAGAGTGGGAAGCGGGATCCTACAGTGCACACCATAGCCATCTGAGAATCCAAACTATTGAAAACATTTTTGGACGACTGAGATGTTGCATTACATTTTTGAAGTTGATAATGGATTAAAAAATAATACTGTATAAGAAAACCCCACTAATCGAGTTTGAAGCTATCCGGTTTTTTCTAATACTATAATTGTGGTTATTGGATGGTTAATAGCGTTTTTTTTTTTTTTTTTAGAAGTGGGAAGAAAATCATTAGATAAAGCTCAGAGTACAAACATAACCATAAGAGGTACATAAAGGACTGCAATACAAACAGAAATACACCGACACTAAACAAGAAAACAAGAGCTAATCGACACTAGTAATATTAGAAGGCTGATGTGGGAATTCAACAACGTTGTCAGGGTGAGGAACAAAAAAGTCCAGAGCATGCTTTGGTAGAATATGAGCTCGTTGGACCATTTGGCGTGCAACTTTTGAGATGGTTAATAGCGATTGATTTGATATAAAGTGAACACTAAAAATAGTGAATAAGAAAACCCACTAATCAAGTTTGAAACCATCCGGTGAATAGCTTAATCCTTCGGGGGAAGGATGTGAATGGACGGATTTAGAGGTTGTTCTAATTGCTTAAATCAGTTTTAAGTTTATCTATTTTGAGAGAATGATCTCTCTTGTAAAATGAAATAAATCAGTTTTGAATTTTAGGGGGTGTTTGGGAGCCTACTTTTCAGTTTTCCATTTTCAACTTTTTGGCTTTTAGAATTTTTAGATTATAGTCAGAATGAGTTTGGAATATGAGAGGAGTGTTTTGGAGAAATGTGCAGAATGCATTTTACAAAAGTAGTACTAGTGTTTTGGAGAAGAATGATGAAAATGAGTTATGTATTATTTTTTCCCATTTTGCCCTTGTTTCTAAATTATGTTACTATAAAATATATTTTGATCGTCCCTTTTTAAAAAAATAAACAGGATTATGATGCTTCACCACCCCAAAGTCCAAACCAAGTTTCTCTCTCCCCCGATCTATAATCTCTCTCTCTCTCTCACACACACACACATACACTCTTTACCAATTTGCTACAGTGTCATTATCTCCAAAGCCTCAAATTGAAAACCCATCACCTCAAGTTCAAATCAACAATATAAATCAAGACCAAAAATCTGTGCAAGAAAGAAGAAAAGGGCAATCTGAGATTCCCAAAGAGAATCCAGTTCATCTTTCAATTCCTCATCGTCTAGATCTGAAGTTTTTTCCGAAGTAGCTCCAACCAGTGTGGAGAAATATCATGGGTCTCCTGCCGTTCGGTGTGTGAGGTGGTAAAAGTGAACCCAGAAATAACGTAAAAAAAGGGGTAGAGATGGGAGAGAAAAATTGAGGGAAATGAAAAATGAGAATGAGAAATCAAAAGGAGGTCAGGAGCTGATTCTGGCTTTCGGTCCAGAAAGTGAAAGCTGAAGAACTCATTTTGAGAGAATGGGTTCTCTCTCAAGGCGCCCAAACAGCCATAAGTTGAAAACAAGAATGGGAAAATGGGAAAATCAAGCGCCCAATCACCCTCTTAGTCAGGAATGGAAACAAGGCTGTAGATGATATAAATCCTTTGATTTTGTTTCTGTTACTACTTATTTTATCCAAGTATAGATCCTATTTTCATTGAATCATTTATGCAACGTTGACAAATGACAATATGTGGTGCGTTAACGTAGTGTCACTGATCTCTTCATGTTCGGCCACGTGTCAAACATATGCCAAGTTACCTAACCTCCCAGTCTGAGGTCCCTCTTCTTCGTATATGCAGCCGAGCATCAATGAATTGGTGAAACTACGTGAGTGTTTCGTGAAACAACAATGATACATGTACAACAAAAGTTTCCAACAAGTCTCCAACACACTCACATGGTGTGTGGAGCCCACACACACTTCACACTCGCCCCACACACTTCTTACCAACTCGTTTGTCAAGCGGATAAAATTTTGGATTGATAAGGAAGAAGACTAGATAAGAGGTGGATATGTTATAAGGGAGATTAGTTAAAAAGGGGTGATAAGCTAAGAATAAGTTTGTTTGGTAGTTGAAATAGATAGATACAGGTGGGTGAATAAATAAATAATGTGAAAATTTACTTACTTGTCCCTTGTAGTGACTAGTAGTACGAAAAGAGTTTGGAATAATTTGAGGGGCAAGGATGTCATTAGACCCACCTGGATAGGCTTATCTTACGGGATGGGGTGAGGTGGGATGGGATCAAGAGTGTTAGCAATCCGAGAGGGTTAAGCAATCTGGGTGCAAAACATAAAGCAAACACCAAATAAGGATGGATCTGGGTTAGCTTATCAAACTCCCTCCTTTATCTCCATCTTTCATCCCCTTGACAAACAGGCTCTACTGATATAATATTGGAGTACCCTTGTTTGAGCTAGGAGCTAAGGTTATGGGTCCTAACACTTGTTACTGGTCGGATCAATATAATAATGCCCACTAATTTTTCAAAAAAGAATTTACTTTTAAGAGCAAAATAGAAAATGTATCCACTAACTTTTCAAAACACATACTTATTAAGGGACAGCCCAAAATAAAAAGTTAAACACTATCAAGGGGTGGAGGAGCATGATCGAAATTCAAAATTCTTTGGAAGAAAAAAAAGGCTTTTCGTGCTATTTTTATATAGAGTTTATATTATTGCTTTTTTAGTTTTTCAATTCCTCTCGTCGATATGAACTAATAATTCACAAAAATTTAACGCGAACAAATAGATAAAAAAAAATTGAATAGAGATAAAAAAAAATAAAAAAAATTCAACTTAAGCCAAACCAGACTAAATATTTTTTTCATAGCTGATTTTAAAATTGAGTTGTCTTGTGATTCAAATGTAGCAATTCGTATGTATTATTATTATTTTTTTACACTCTGATATATAACTCCCACATTTAATTTTATTAAAAATAACTATTGAATCAAGATAGAAGAAATTTTCCGTAGCTTTTTCTTGGTAAATGAACAGCTAAATTTTAGTTTTCCTATATAATTCCTTTTTCAAAATGCCAAAATTTTAAAAAGATTCCTATATAATTTCTTTGGCAGATGCCAAAATTTAAAAAAGGAAAGACCACAAGATCATAAGCCCCATTCAGTTAGCCCAGTTGGGCCACGTGAATAACTGTTTTGTCAGCCACGTGAATAACTGTTTTGTCGGCCACGTACTTCGGCGGTGAGTCCAACTTCGGCGGTGAGTCCATAAGGCTCCACACATGCTCGAAGCTTACCTGTTTCTAGGCCCGCATCTACTGCAAAAATTGGCCCGTGGACTTTCCTGGGTCTGGCCCAAACAGTGGTTCAGGTCTTGACCCGTTCCCGTCGTCGTGTGGTCGTGTTAAGAGTACTTGTCCACTACTTCATTTATATTCCAAAGGCTATCAGGTTAATTTTCCGATGTGGGATTACATATCTAGCTTTTGAAAATGTTTTTCGGCATTTTCGTTTCAATCTATATTGTGGCTATTCCACTTGAATCCCTGAATAAATACATTTAGTTTTCAATATCTCTAATTTTACCCGAGACAACATCCATTCATCACAAGCATTAAGAGCTCTAAAGATCAAAGCTTCCAAAGTCCTTCAAAATTCTTCAAGTCCAACATCAAGCAAGACGGTTCTTCAGACTTGGAACATGTTCTACAAACAGTAGAGAGAATGTCATGTGAACCCATTTGTGCGTGATGACTGGTTCGCCCATTTGTGCGTAATGACTGGTTCATCAAAGCCATGTCAGGGACTAGTTTACTTCCTGTTTTTTCGATTTGTATCCTAAAACTTTGACTGTTGTTTAAGTTTTTATCTATTCCAAAGAACCAAAACAAAAAAAAATAAAAAATTAAGAACTCTAAAGATCAAAACTTTCAAGCCCTTCAGAATTCTTCAAGTCCAACATCAAGCAAGACTTGGAACATGTTCTACTCACAGTAGAGAGAATGTCATGTACACCACATACAAGCATAGATTTGGACGACCCCCCTCACACCTAACACCGCTAACTTTACTGCTGGAGTTTAAGCACTGCAAATGCACAAAATACGGTCCATGAGGCCTCAAGTTCTCTAATCTAGTAACATGACCAGCTCAAACAAGCTGCAAGTTCCTCAAATAGATGCACCCATGTGTTCATCACAATGGCAAACAAGAAAGGAACCATTATGCAGTGCTTCAAGTTCGGTATCTTGTTTCGCAGAGCTACCTTTATGTGGCTAACAGATGCATAAGAACTAAGAAGACATGCAAGAACATAGAGGAGAAAACTCACAAGAAAATAGAACGACAGCCACCTCCAAATACCGGAATCTCATGCTTAAGAAAAATTATGACAAGAGAGCATGATCATGGAATGGGCTGCTATAACAAAGGCCTCGGAAATCCTAACATAAAGAAGCATGCCGTATTCCCCCAATGATAACCGGAAATTTCAGCAAACGCACCACAAACAAATAGCGTCTCAAGTACTAATGCTCCATCAGAAGTTATCTACTCCTATGATTCTTGTCACCCATGATAATGGTTCAGTGATACAACTTCTTAGTACACCACAAAGAACACTTAACCACTTCTTCACCAAATCTTAAGTGTCTTGTGGTCTATTCATCATGTTATAGATGACTATCATAGAGTCCCAAACATAATTTGACCACAGGCACCTTGCGCACTGCATTATTAGACACCAGTTGTAGAAGTTTACAATTGAAACATAGCACCCGACATCTCTGTAACTAAGACCCTTATTCGCACTACATCAATCTTTTGTCCAAAAAAGCCTATTTCATCCCTATTCCCGCACACAGCTAGGCCAGTACAAGACCGTACTAATAGGAATAACACGCCAAGCTATTTCACATTTGAGTACAATCATTCAGCAGACGCTCCAATTCCTGGTGAAATAGAGTAGTTGAAGTAACAAATTTTCTATACCTACGAGGTATTGAGGGGCTTCACAAAAAGGTCAAAGGAGGAAGAATCTCACTATTCACGGAATACGGCTGGGAGTCACAGCCGTGTTGAAGGATCAAACAACTGTGTTGCAACTTTCTAGGCCCAACTTGATTGTTTGATCTTTCGGCACAACTACGACCCCAGGTATATTAACTACACAATCTACTTGCCTCTAGCTTTCGTTTGTACATGGGTGCCATACTGCCATCTCTTTGACGCCTTTTCGATGCAGCTACTACTTATCAGGAAAAGGAAATTGTAAAGTCTTTTTCTTCCTCCGTCCAACTCCTCCTAAAAGTCTCTCAAGGCCTTGTACGTACACAATAACGCTCTGCTCTTTCAACAATTGCACTTCATCAAAATGCAAAAGCAGTTAAGATTGTCAAAAAAAATCATAGAACTGGCTATATTGGTTAGGTCAACATAAATAAAGGTGAAAAACCGTCACAGCAAAAGGTGCAAGGCTGTATGAACAATTGTTTGGTAGCTCACAATTGAAGAGAGTTAAGAAACAGTGACCAGGGATGAGACAAATGGTATAGAATGACATAAATTGGGTCCCACGGGGAAAAACCTGTTTTAGAGTAAGAATGAGCCAAATGAGGTAAGCTCCCTTGCACAAAGGATGATAGAGTACGAATGCAAAGCTATAGACCAGAACCCTAGAGTGCTGTCAAAATAGAGCATAACTTCAGCTTCCATTGATAATGTGACCTCTCATTGTCTTGGACCTTGGTCGCTAGATGTAGCTTCATGCATTAGATGTAGGAACTAGCATCTCTCAGCTTCGCTAAAGAGGGGATCAAGGGTTGTGGTGTATAAGTTTTTACAGACTCACAAACCGCCGAACCAATGAACATGCTCTCACAAAAAAATTACCTTGGTTCATCAGCAAAACCTCTAGGTTCACCAATAATACAATGCTAACACCATTAACGCTGAGAAACTTACCATTACTTATAAAGCTGCAAAGAAAGGCTACATTAATGGCAGACATATTCTTCTAATCATGTTGACCCAAAAGACAAGTATTTTACCAAGTATGGACAACCTATGAGGTTCTGGAACCCCCTTGTACACAAGTAGCAAAGATTTCTGTCAGGGCTCCCTTACAAAACAAAAGATTATGCAGATTTTGAATATATGTCGCGCCGCTACTTCATCCCGATGTGCAAACAAATAGAAGCTTTCCTGAATATAGATTGTCGACTTAACAAAAGCGGCTGAATCACTGGATCATTATCTCATTTAAAAGTAACAACAAAAATCACAGTTACCGATTGCAAAAAGAAAATGAATGAGAAATATAATAAGTCCCAGTATGTATTAAGCTGCATATCGTCTCTAAACGGTTTTGAGTGCAGCTGTATCGATATCTCAACCCCCCACATCAGCAAGCTCATTTGCTCTCGATGTCATATAGATCAGATCTAAACATATACATCAAGGAAACTACGAATATTATAAGAACAATTGAATACAAGTTCTTTCGAACAAATTATAAATGCTTAGACACCAAAAGAGAGAGACTATCTTCCATCTCAAATGGATTCTTTAAAATTGGCATATGTACTGAATCTTAGATGGCCACGGAATTTGAAGGCCCTATTCGTTTCCCAGTTTAGTTTTAGTTTTAGTTTTGATGACATCATCATTTTCCTCATTTCTCTCTCTATCTCTCTCCACTCATTACACCTGCTGACATCATCAAAAACTAAACTAAACTATCTAACCAAACACAACCGAAGTGACTATTCTCAGATATGCCTAAATTTGTGACTATCCTAAGATATGCCTTTTAGCTGTCCTAAGATAGTGAGTGTAAATTTGTGACTATCCTAAGATATGCCTTTTAGAACTAAGATAGTCACAAATGTAACTTGGTTTATGATCCTTTTCTGGTACCTATAAAACAAAATGGGGAAATATTGCTGGTTGTGTCAAATACAACCCTTGCAGGAGAAATTCTTCTTTTGTTCTTGGACATTATTTTTCTTGAGCTCCAACAAAGAGCTCTTGGGATTTTAACTCTAGATGTCTAATTACGAGCATGGGTGGGGAAGTAGCATTATGACCCTCCACTCAAAATCCCGGATTCAGCATTTTCTTTTTATGTTCTCTTCTTGCAAAGTACTTATCTCCTTTCCTCCCTGAATCTTATGAACCCTTTTTTTATCTGTTTTCCTATTAGCTTCTTTCAGCTGTCAAGAAAGTTTCTGAAATTTGTATGTATGTTTAGAACTGTTGTTTTTGCCTTTTTGGATGATCCTAGCATGCTTAAGAAAAGCTTGAAAAACAAGCCCTATATTTGTCTGAGACTAATTGCTTTACGCGTTAACTTTTTCACTAGTCACAAGCAATGCACGTTATAGATCCACAGGGAATATCTGAAGTGACTATCCTAAGATAAATTCTTTACCAAAAGCCCACTACCCAAACTTAGAAATCACAACCCCTTTAGAACAACAGACTTTCTTCTACACAAACAAGTGACCTGTTATGCTTTCTTAAATTAGTTTACAAATCTCTGCACACCATATTTCCCTCCCTTTTCTTAGTTCACATGTGGGCTTTTAAATGGTCGATGACTATGCATGATTGTGCTTATTTTCCCAACAAATATTGTATGAGTGTAAAAAATCATTTCCCACCTCTAATCAGGCTTATGTTTTCAAGGCCAGAAATGTCAGCATGTGTATATAGTTGGGCTTTTAATTACTCTAATTTTAACATGGAAGAATAGTTCTTGTCAACAATCACTGAAGTAATGCCAAAAAAATAAAGGGTCTCTACTGTACATGAACTGTGCTATGGTTTGACTCAAAAAACTGCAAATTTTTGTTAAAACTCCCATCACAATGCATCTAAACTCATCAATCAATGCTTTTGTTCCAAAATATATTTTCATTGTATTACTTTCGTTTGATTAAATTAAAATGGTCTGCTGACAGCTGCCATGGTCCTCTGGAAACATTTAACCTTGAAACAACTCATGAATATGTTATATGTGTAACTAGTGTCAGATCACAATCACAATCACAAGCATAAATCAAGAAAAAGTAGCGAAAGAATCAAACAGCATTTAAATGAAAAAGAAAAATGAACAAAAGGATACACCAAGTAAATCCCATGAGCCAATGCCCCAGCCAACACAGCAGTGAACAACCGGTCCCTCAAAACCGGGTTACGCCGCAGTTGAATTCGAACTGAAATTTTAGAACTTACAATTAGATAAAATTACAAGGAACCCACATAATGAAATCAGGAAAAGTTGTGAAATTCGGGGGAAAAAAAGACTACTTACTTAGAGGAAGAACAGGAGCGTAAATTAGGGGAACAAGAAATTTGAATTGGATTCCTCTGTTCTGTCTTCTCATAGCAGCTTGCCTATGAAAAACAAAATTGAAGCATCCAACCTTATAAGTGACAATTTAATCTTGAATTTATTTACCCAAAAAAAAAACTTTATAGGTAACAAGAGAGAGGAAGGGGAAAGGATCTGAGCAAAGCATGCATGCATGAATGTATGAAGAGATATCGTTGTACTTATATGTATGTAATTGATTTACTGGGTACTTACTGGTTGGCAGAATCGGAAGGCGAGGCCATTGATAGACCTTGAGAGAGAGAGAGAGAGAGAGAGAGAGAGAATTTTTGTGCGATTCCGCCTGTGAATTTGATGTACTGGTCAATTGTGATGGTCGGGAAATTTACCTAGTATTGTGTATTTAATCTGACCTCCCTGAAGTTTTACATAATTTCAGAGTCCCCTCTAAGGAATGGACATAGCTAGTTGGCTACCATAAAATTGAATATTAGTATAAAATGGCTTATTTACCTTTTTAGTCCCCAAAGTATTCGCGAAATGTCAATTTGGTCCCCAATATTCAAATCGTGTCTATCGAGTCCCCAATGTTCACAATGTGTGTTTAAATGGTCCCTGTGTCTAACTCCGTCCGTCTTCTCCGTCAAATGCAGGGGTAATTTCGAAACTTCACCCCCACAAACACTTCATGGCCGGCTTATTTACCTTTTTAGTCCCCAAAGTATTCGCGAAATGTCAATTTGGTCCCCAATATTCAAATCGCAAAAAAAAAATCAGAGAAGGAACATCGTTGGTCGATCTTGATTGAAGAAGATGTTCAAATAAATCTCGCTTCAAGATGTATTGTTGGTTGATCTCGCTTAAAGAGGCCTCCCAAGGGCGATTTATCGATCTGGGGCAATTCCGGACCAGACCTTGCAGAATATGAGAGAGAGAGTGAGAGTGAGAGAGGAGGAGGAGGAGGAGAAAAAAAGAAAAAGAAAATGGATCGGTTCAAAATCTGGAGATGTAAAAAAGACAAAAATCCCCCAATAATCTGTTTTTTATAGAGCAAGAAAAACAAACAGTAAACCCATAAGCATTTTCAAATGTAAACCCATAAGCATAAAGCTAGAATACAAGAAATTTCCAAGATCCCATCTCAGTTCTCACTTCTCGGCGGCGACACAATGGCTGTACCGACTGGTGGTACAGATCTGATAGCTTTCAATGTGGGGAGGGAGATAGAGAGGGCAGACGAGTGCGACCACCGGTACCCGATAAGTTTCGTCGGGTTCTGATTGTTTCCCGAAAGCCGCCGCGGTAGATTCTGGTCATGAAGTGTTTAGAGGAGGCCATGAAGTGTTTGTGGGGGTGAAGTTTTGAAATTACCCCTGCATTTGACGGAGAAGACGGACGAAGTTAGACACAGGGACCATTTAAACACACATTGTGAACATTGGGGACTCGATAGACACGATTTGAATATTGGGGACCAAATTGACATTTCGCGAATACTTTGGGGACTAAAAAGGTAAAGAAGCCGGTCGTGAAGTGTTTGTGGAGGTGAAGTTTCGAAATTACCCCTGCATTTGACGGAGAAGACGGACGGAGTTAGACACAGGGACCATTTAAACACACATTGTGAACATTGGGGACTCGATAGACACGATTTGAATATTGGGGACCAAATTGACATTTCGCGAATACTTTGGGGACTAAAAAGGTAAATAAGCCATTATAAAATCTTTAGAAATGCTTGAAGCATTTCAATATGACCATTTGTCCATTTCTAATTCTAGGATGGAGAATTGGAGATATGTGGTGAGAGTTAGTGGTTCAATGCGTGATGGAAAGACTACCAGTCCCATTTTTTCTGTAATGTGTCTCGGTGAGGCCTGGAAAATATTATCATAATGGGCATCTATTATTTTAGAAAATTCTTTGAGTACTTTATTTTTATTTAAAATTTATAAAAAAAATTGAATATATTATAATCACGTGATCGAGAACGATTTGCCGTAAAATACATTCTTTGAATGATTTTTCTAGTATTGTTCGATCGAACATTTACAAAAAATAAAAATAAAAATAGAGTTCTACATACATAAAGCTAACCATGGGATCATTAAGTGATCAAGTTAATAACACCACACCTTATCATATTGTATACGTCATTTTATATATAAATATATATAAATTATACACGTGTTTAATTCTGACATAAATGTTTTACTCCCTTCGTCCCAAAATGATATTTCGATTTTCTTAAACGGAAAGTTAAAAATAATTCATTTTTTAAGAAAATTCTCAACGTTTTTTTATTAATTTACTAAATTCATAAAAAAAATTACTCGTATAAATTTTCTATAAAATTATACTTATTTTTAACTTATCTATTTTTTTTTATCACTCTTTAACTTATCTATTGCAAATTAGACTATTAATTACACTTACCTTCCTGAAGTTTTTTAGAGTTCCTCCAGGGATCCTTCCAGGAACAAGAGTCGCGTCTACATAAATCTACCTCTCTCTCTCTCTCTCTCTCTCTCGCCGCCTCTGCCGTCACTCTCTCTAGACTACAACGCGAACTCTCAGAACGCCGCAGAGGACCTACGAATCAAATCAAAATGGTAATACCTTCTGCCCCCCAAATCTCTCCTCTCTCGTTCCTGTTTTCCCTCTCAGATCTCATCGATTCGTCTCTCCTTAAATCTTGATTTGAACTCATACTCTGGAACTGAATGGATCACAGTCATTTATTTTTCTTGAAAAGAATACTTCATTTCTTATAGGGTTTGTACTTTTGCAGCTGATTTTTCATTTTTTGGCTTTTTGCTTTTGTGTCTGTAGGCTTTGCCAAACCAGCAGACAGTTGATTACCCAAGCTTCAAGCTTGTCATTGTTGGCGATGGAGGAACTGGTATTTGATTTATTTGTAACTTCTTTTAAGTTTGAATTTGTTTTGCTATTGAAAAAATTGGTTTACAATTATATTTCTAAGCTTGAGGATATGGACATTCTTGGGGTCAGGACCTAAGTCATACAATGCGCGTGAGCGCGAGGGTGAAAAGAACCTTTCAAAAATATGAGAAATTACTAAACTTTGCAAGGTGAAAAGAACCTTTCAGAAATTACTAAACTCATGGTGCGAGCGGAGGGCCATAGCAAAGGATTATGTGACTTTGGTTTGGACAAGCCTAGCCTTAATCCTGTCAAAATAACTGTCATATCCATTTGCCTGAACTTATCTCTAGAGTCATAGTCAACCCAGACAGGAAGATAGTATAGAAAACATTAAGCGATTACTCATTTCATACCCAACCAACTTGGGTTTAATCTTATCTAGCACCCTTTAACGTGCATTCGCTTTTGAAGTCTACAACGTGTAGTCTTTTTTGGGGGCCGCGTGCAGTCTTTTTGTTGGGTCTCGTTCTTTCATGTGTGGATTTTAAGCTTATAAATTGTGAGGAGCGGATAAGCCCTGATTTGAAACCATGTGGAAACTTTGGATCCAACCTAAAAGTTTGAACATTCACGTGAAGCAGTTCTAATATCAAGTGATCATCCATTCAATTACCTACCGATGTTATATTATCTATTATAAAATTTAGGGCCTTTTCTTTTCTTTTGTTGATGCATTTGGTTGTTATTGCTTTGCTGAATGTTGTTGAATGTTGCAGGGAAAACAACTTTTGTGAAGAGACATCTAACTGGTGAATTTGAGAAGAAGTATGAACGTAAGTGTCTCAAATAAAAAATTGATATTTTGTGTGTATCGTTGCTCAATTGTTTGTGTATGGTTACTTTGTGAAGAGACATCTAACTGGTGAATTTGAGAAGAAGTATGAATGTTAGTGTCTCAAATAAAAAAACTGATATTTTGTGCGTAAAGTTGCTCAATGGTTTGTGTATGGTTACTTTGTATGTTTGTGGAAAAGGATTTGGAGTCTAATTGCTATGAGAATTGGCCTTTTTGTATTGGTGTGCTTCATTTTTCAGATTATTTTCAGTAGCATGCAGGCTTTTACATCCATCTGTTAATAATACAGATCTTTTTGTGGTTGTTTGAAACAGCTACCATTGGTGTGGAAGTCCACCCTTTAGACTTCTTCACAAATTGTGGGAAAATCCGATTTTATTGCTGGGATACCGCTGGGCAAGAGAAATTTGGTGGTCTTAGAGATGGTTACTAGTAAGTTTTGCTCACCAGTGATATCTATTTTCTGAATTTTGACACAGTTTTTTTTTTTGCTTTGCTGTTTCATACGGAGCTGGCCACTGCATTTTGGTAGCGTACAGTTTTGGGTATCAGTGCTTTTACAGAGAAAAATCATCATTTTTCCACACCCTCTGGAGGTCATTAGTAATTTGAGTCATCTTTCATATCATTCATTTGTTGTGGAGTTTGGCATGATGTTATAAAATTCATTCCCCATATGATACATCAACTGTTGTGCATATACTGATTTATTGTTACAAAATCAAAGTAGTTTATGCTGCATTTTGAGTTGTCGTAAGTTTTACGGAGGACGATGATAATCTTATCGGGTTGTCTCTCTGGAGGCTGTTCTTTCCGTAGCTGAAAGAAAGCATAAAGAATATTGCAAACCCTACTTAGTGTAGTTTAATTCAGCAAATATTTTCCTTTTTAGTTGTAAAGTTTCGCATTTTGCTGAGGATTTTGTGCTGTATTTTGTACTGTTTTTTTTTCGGTGGAAATTTGAGTTTGTTTATGCTGAATTTTTGGGTTTCTACTTTCAGCATCCATGGGCAATGTGCAATCATCATGTTTGATGTTACTGCTCGGCTGACGTACAAGAATGTTCCCACGTGGCACCGAGATTTGTGCAGGTTCACTTAACAAACACTTGAAACTTTTACTCTCTCTTGCGAGCTTGTGTGGTTTTTTTCCTTCTTTATGACATTCATCGTATTTTGGTTTTTGACATAATTTTTGTGGCAATTTAGGGTCTGTGAGAATATTCCCATTGTTCTTTGTGGAAACAAGGTTGATGTGAAGAATAGGCAGGTCAAGGCGAAGCAGGTTACATTCCACAGGAAGAAGAATCTGCAGTACTATGAAATCTCTGCCAAGAGTAACTACAACTTCGAAAAGCCTTTCTTGTACCTTGCTAGGAAGCTTGCAGGGTAATGAGAATAGCAGCATTTTCTTCTTTTTTCTTACTATGTGCACGAATTACATGCTCTATGCTGAAATTTGGTTTTTGCTTTGTGATGTTAGGGACCCCAATCTCCATTTTGTGGAATCTCCTGCGCTTGCTCCTCCAGAAGTGCATATCGATTTGGCTGCACAGCACCAGTAAGTCATCTTATTTCAGAACATGTTTATTTTTGTAATCCCTTACAAAATGTTTCTGCTGGGTTTGTATTCGAGTTATCGCAGTCACGAAATGAAAGAATGAAAATAAGTAAGTTGAATTATTTCTTGAATATTTGAGTATTGAACTTGATAGTTGAGTTGGCAATGAGAGCCCAGGAATGAAAGAAAAATGAATAAAAAGTGATTGTGTTTGGGTCTAATAACTGACAAAGAAATTGTACTTCCATTTTGGGATCTTTTTGTTGCATTTAACCATTGGCATTACTATACGTGGTCAATTTATGGTTTTTTTTTTCCCCGCTAAATTTACAGGCATGAAGCTGAGCTTGCCGCAGCAGCTAGTCAGCCCCTTCCTGATGATGATGATGACGCATTCGAATAGAGGGCTTGGAACAATGGAGATGCTCTTGGCATTTCGCAATCCGATTATGTTTCTGTGCTCCTGTTGCTTTTTTATGACATTATATCTTCCAGAAATCAATATATTGAAGTGGACCATGATCCATGCTAGATATTTTCTGAACCATTGATTAGGTTTACGGTTGTAGTTGTAGAATTCTTTAGGCTGCTCTATGGTCTTGCCTTTGTATGTTAAGGTGACAATCCATGGCTGCTGCCTAAAAGCTTGTGTCACCTATCTCTCTTTCATCGTTGCTTGCCCGCAAGTCATCTGTTTTGACGGCATATTTTTTTGCTGTATTAAACTGTTAGGCAGAGGTTATATTAGACTTATTCAAGAACCATCTTAAGTATCATCCATTTGATTTTGTAAATCGTGCATCTCGTCTTTTGGTCTTCTGGATTTGAGAAGCATGAGAAGCTTTCGAGTCAATGTACCTCTAGTTAAGGCTTACGAAAGGCGAAGTTTTTTGCATTCTGGGAAAGTGTTTTCTTGTTCTGCATCATTTGCAGGTTTCAAATATGTTAGGAAAACAGATTGGCTTTGGTGACAGTATGGAGCTTTACTCGGGTTTGTTCGTACCAGATCAGGCTAAAAAGATTGTGTTTGGGCAGGGATTGGGCTTGGTTTCTTCCAACACAAAACGAGTTGCCAGCCCAAGTGTGAAAGATAGAACATGGTGCAACATGCCTGTAATTCTCAAAGTTAGGGCTGGGCCTTTTAAATTTTCCTTTGGGCCGCGACGTCCCATAGATTTTCTCAGGTATGAGATATGTGGTATGCAATGCTAGATGGGCTTTTCCATTCTAACGGGCTATGAAACTTTTTGTTTGGGCTTTGGGCAGGCCTGCTCTAACCTGGGCCAGCTATCCAGCTGGCCTTGTCAACCCTATACGTCGATATGCCAAAGCTGTCCCGATACACAAGGGGAGCACAAAACATCGGACATCTCTCGACACTTTTGTGTCCAGATTTGTGCACGTAAATCTCGTAGCATTGCTCGTAAGTGTTTGTTTCAATTGCGTATATTTTTTTTGGTACATATTTCTATTGCGTATATGCAATAAGGGGAATGCAGAAAAAGCAATTATTTGGCAACTCATTGCTTATTTTCTTACTCATTGTGGTTGCGAATTGAAATGCAATAAACAGGTTATTAGAAATATGCAGCCTAGCTCAAGCGGTAATGACACAAATCGCTTAGTTCGTGTCTGGAGTTTGACTTCTCCGGAGGACTTCTACCACCGCACATTCACGTGTGGCCTATGTACTTGGTCCCCACGTAAATGTGTGGTGGTAAAAGGCTCTTGAAACATCACGTGGCGGTGCTTCAAGAGCAAGTAATAATTTTTTTTCCTCACATGTAATGTATGGTATTCTTGTCTTTCTGATTGGGGGACAAAAAACCAAAAACAATTTATTGCTTAATGGTAGGAAAATAAAACAAGAAAAAACAATGGGCCCCACAGTCATTGAATAGAAAATTGTGCAGGGACTTCAAATCCCTGTCCTACTGTCCATCGTTTGGCTGTCCAAACCTGCTGCATAAAACTGGCACAAACACTATCATAATTGAATGCCAATATTGTTCCATGTTTCCAAACCTAAATTCTCTCATTTAGATCATGTGACTTCCAAACCTCTTGGATCTATGCATAAATGGCACAGACACTAAAATTGAATTCCAATGTACCATGCCCAATTTCTCGCACTTGGATCATGTGACTTCCAATTGTAACTCCATTTTCCCAACTTATGGGATTGTCTAACTTCAATGATTGGTTGTTCTCATTATCCCCACGAAAAATAGTCTTTCAGAAACACGACCACATGGTGTGTCTCACTAACACTGGCTAGCCATGCACGTGTTCACCTTGTCAAAGAAAGGGGATTAGGTGAGTATATAACTATTCATTACTAGTTTGGAACACTACGTGACTGGGTTCCCGGACGACCGAATACTAAGCACAGAAAAAAGAAAGATCACGTGACTTCCACATGGCAAACTCAGCTGCAGCATTTCATGCCCATCCTGCTTATAGTACTTGGCCAAGGTGGCATTGGAGTAGTCCCTGTCGATGTCGGTTCAAACCACACCCATGGCCCATTTAGTGGTCTCTGCTTGCTAGCTAGGTGCACTAGTAATGCCCCATTAGGGCATCCGCATCATTCCAGCCAAGTAGCCAACACTCAACAGTGGGGTTAATAAATTGAAGGGTTCGAGTACGTAGCCAAACCCAAACGTTTAAAGGTTCACTATTAAGAAAACACACCGCATAAGGTATTCTTTTAGGGGAAAAAAAAAAACTCCCCGTCTCAACATGCCGATATGTGTGGCTAGTGAGTAGCTGCAGTAAAAGACAAACGAAAGATCCATCCAAGTTGAACTTTGTTGTGTTCGAGTCGGCTCATCTAGTTGATGAGCCAAAACTCAATCTCGAGCTCGACTTGGCTGTAAACGAGGTAAGCCAAGCTTTAAAGTGTTGTGCTCGGCTCGATTACTAAACGAACTAAGGTGAGCCGAGTCTCAAGTTGCTCACGAGCATCTTGGTTCATTTGGCAGCCCTAGTGGCTTCTATTGTGAATTTTATCTATGTGAATTGATGCAAAGTGGCTGACCTTGAAGAGGTTTTTGCTCATAAAAATGGAAAAAAGAATACCAAAGGGTTCGAATTCTCTCCAATCCAAGGTTTAAACTGGATCAATCCAAAAAAAATAAAGTTTTAAACTGGACGGGACCATCCAAAACTGGACCGGTAAGAGCCTTTGAGCCAATCTAAACAATTAATTACAACAATGAACGATCCAGATTCATACTATCCCGTTCAGTCCAAATTATGGACCGGGAGAATCCAATTCCCATAACAAAAAAATAAGCTGGTCCAAGCCTTTGCCAGCTACCCACTATGTCTCACAACTACGAGAAAAACTTGGGTGCGTGTAGAGTATGGCCAAGTGGTGCCAGACCACGCATCTAGGCCGTCTAAAAGATGGTCCAGATTGCAAAGAGAGAAAGAGGAGAGAGAGGGGGGGAATAATTCTAAGCTATCCAAAACACTTTTTGATGGCCGATATGCGTGATCGGGCACCATTTGGCGAAGGGGAACCAGAACGTGATGGCAGTGGGGTCAATTACTTAAAGCATAACAATAGAGAAAGAAATACACTGACATGTGAA
>JADGMU010000206.1:0-28655 GCA_016920895.1 Vaccinium myrtillus | reverse complement strand
AAAAGCAAAAAATTATTTTATTTTTTTGTCCAAACTCTCTCTCTCTCCCTCTCTCTCTCTCTCTCAAAATTAAAATATAAAATAAAATAAATCAATAAAATTTTTGTAACTTCTTTTTCCCTCTTCTTTATTTTTTTGTTCAAGACTTAATTTATTTTAAACTTCATATAAATATATAATTCACTAACAAAAGTTACACAACCAAAAATAATTCTTTTTATTTTTGTGATTATCAAAAAATACATACAAATAAATTATTTAACATTTTTTTGTTGCCTTGTGCCGTGCCCGTGCCGAGCCGCCGTGTCGCGGCATTGCCGTGCCAACTTCCGTGCTCGTGCCGCCGTGTCGTGCCAACTTTCGTTCGTGTCGCGCCGTGTCGCCAACTTCCGTGCTCGTCGGTCGTGGCGTCGCGGCGCTGCGTGCTAACTTTCATTCTCGTGCCCGGTCGTGCCGTGCCGTGTCGCGGCGAATAAAGTCGCGGTCCGTGCCGTGCCTCGTACCACGTTGACTTTTACCGCGTGCGGTGCCGTGCCCGTAGAAGACCGTGTCGCCGTGCCACGCCACCTTTAGCCCGTGCAAAGGTGTCCGTGCCTGCCGCTCATTTCCGTGCCCGTGCCGCACTGCGTGCCAACTTATACCGTGGCCGCTCCTTGCCGTGCCAAGATTTTACCGTTCGCTCCCCCGACGTGTCAAGCCGCACGTGCCGCCCCGCCCGCTTGACACCTCTATCAAGAGAACCCGTAATCATGGTTCACCGATGAAATAAACCTTAATTTATTTCCATTTGATCCGAGTCAAATCCGAGGGGGAGAGGGGGAGAGAGAGAGAGAGAGAGAGAGAGGCATTACCAAGTCACCCAAGAGAACCGAGGCCATAGAAGAATTCTTTCACGATGGATGGCCGCCTCGCCAAACTTGCCATGCAAACTTTCCTTGGCCACCCCGGTGGCGTCCTCCGCCTCTCTTGCCGCCACTTCGGCCCTTGCTTTCCTTCTGAGAGACAAGAGCCAATCGTAACGCACAATGCAGCAAGACCAACAGCCAAGGTGAGAGACCCTATCCCAAACCCAAAACCCTTATGCATTTCGTTGATTTCGTTGATTTTTGTTGAGAGAGAGAGAGAGAGAGACAGACAGACAGAGCGAGCGAGCAAGAGAAATCAGAAATAGATCTGTTTGACAACTTGAGAAAATTATTGATTGCCAAAATAATTTTCTCTAAATTTTTCTCAAATTTGGCAATAAATAATTTTCTCTGCACCAAAAAAATATATATATATTTCTCACATTTAGCAAATGATTGATTGCCAAAAAAATTATTGATTGCCAAAAAAATTATTTTATTTTTCAAAATCTTTATTAGATAAAAGGCAATGTATCAATATCAAACATGTAAAAAAATATTTTACAAGCTTTTTTTATTTTTTTTGTCCAAACTCTCTCTCTCTCTCTCTCTCTCTCTCTCTCTCTCTAAAAAAATTATTATTAATTTTTAAATTTTTTATTTTTTTGTTCATGACTTAGCGACTTACTTACAAGTTGCAAAACACTATTTTTTTATTTTTTTCACAAACAAAAAAAATTTTTTTTTTTTCAAAATCTTTATTAGATAAAAGGCAATGTATCAATTATCAAACATGTCAAAAAATATTTTAAAAGCTTATTTTATTTTTTTGTCCAAACTCTCTCTCTCTCTCTCTCTCTCTCTCTCTCTCTCTCTCTCTCTCAAAATTAAAATATAAAATAAAAAAAATAAAATTAAAATAAATCAATAAAATTTTTGTAACTTCTTTTTCCCTCTTCTTTATTTTTTTGTTCAAGACTTAATTTATTTTAAACTTCATATAAATATATAATTCACTAACACAAGTTACACAACCAAAAAATAATTCATTTTTATTTTTGTGATTATCAAAAAATACATACAAATAAATTATTTAACATTTTTTTTTTCCTTGTGCCGTGCCCGTGCCGAGCAGTCGTGTCGTGCCGTGCCAGGCCAACTTCCGTGCTCGTGCCGTGCCGTGTCAGGCCAACTTTTGTGCTCGTGTCGTGTCGTGTCAGGCCAACTTCCGTGCTCGTGCCGTGCCGTGCCGTGTCGTGCCAACTTCCATTCTCGTGCCCGTGTCGTGCCGTGCCGTGTCGTGCGAGAATAAAGTCGTG
This sequence comes from Vaccinium myrtillus, assembly GCA_016920895.1. Taxonomy (NCBI): domain Eukaryota; kingdom Viridiplantae; phylum Streptophyta; class Magnoliopsida; order Ericales; family Ericaceae; genus Vaccinium; species Vaccinium myrtillus. The sequence goes on along the minus strand of JADGMU010000206.1, from coordinate 26,491 downwards.
TCGTGTCGTGCCGTGCCTCTTGCCACGTTGACTTCTTACCATGCTGGTGCCGTGCCCGTAGAAGACCGTGTCGTGCCGCGCCACGTGCCACCTTAGCCCGTGCGGTCCGTGTGCCGCGCCCGCTCATTTCTCGTGCCGTCACCGCGGCCAACTTATATCGTGGTCGCCCGTGTCGTGCCAAGATTTTACCGTGCCGTGCCGCCTCCCGACGTCTGCTATGTCGTGCCGCAGCCCGGCCCGCTTTGACACCTCTATCAAGAGAACCTGGAATCAGTGGTTCCCTGATGAAATAAACCTTAATTTATTTCCATTTGATCTGGAGTCAAATCCGAGGGGGGAGAGGGGGAGAGAGAGAGAGAGAGAGGCATTACCAGAAGTCACGGCTGAAGCGAACCGAGGCCATAGAAGAATTCTCTTTCACGATTGTGGTGGCCGCCTCGGCCTTCCCGCCGCAGCTGCCGCGGTGCTTTCCTTGGCCACCCTGGTGGCGTCCTCCGCCTCTCTCGCCGCGAGCTCGGCGGCCCTTGGTCTCATCCTTCGGTAGTGACAGCAGCGAATCGTAACGCACAATGCAGCATGACCAACAGCCAAGGTGAGAGACCCTATCCCAAACCCAAAACCCTTATGCATTTCGTTGATTTCGTTGATTTTTGTTGAGAGAGAGAGAGAGAGAGAGACAGAGAGAGCGAGCGAGCGAGCGAGAGAAATCAGAAATAGATCTGTTTGACAACTTGAGAAAATTATTGATTGCCAAAATAATTTTCTCTAAATTTTTCTCAAATTTGGCAATAAATAATTTTCTCTGCACCAAAAAAAAAAAAAAATTTCTCACATTTAGCAATTGATTGCGACCTTTGCCTAATTTTTTTCTAATACTAATTAATTATGGTGCACATAATATTAATGCACGTAACATGTGCATGTATCCAATGATTTAGAGTAAGTTTGGTTCCTGATTGTGATCCATATTTCCCCTTCTCTTATTTGGGTTCTAGGCTGATGCTGAGAAAATGCTGGTGCGGAAGCTAATTAACCTGGGGTACGCAAGGCCAAAATCCAATGGATCATCTTCATAGCATAGAGCTAAGCACAGAATGCTAGATGTAAGAATGCATAATATGGTTGTGGCAATTCTGGTTACGGTGTTGCTGAGTTCCAGGAAATTGCACCAGCCACCAGGTGGGGATCCTAAGCACCACTCATGGATTGTGTGATAGATTTCTGGCTTTCTTACCATGTCCTTTTCTTATACCATCTTTTGCTTGAAAATATTGCTACTGGGTTAGAAGGTTGAATTGCTGGTTGTAACTATGCCCAATGGTTTCTACTAGTGGTTTTCCTTTCAGCATAGGTAGCCACTAGCCACTGCAGTTCTTGACCATTTTTCGATTTTGTTGACATTGCTCTGCATTCCTGACCAGGTCTTTGAATTCCTTGCTCATATCTCTTTACAAAAGGTGATAGTGCAGTGGAATAAGTAGTTAGTTTGCTCGTCTGTGACTATCTTTCTACATTTAGTCTGTTACTCTATTGGAATACTTTGTTAAATGCCTCCGATGAGTGCTACCTTTTGTGATTCAAATTGAGAAGTGCAACTTTGAGCTAGGATGGAGCTGTGTTTTAGAGATCACTGCATGAACCGGTGCTGGTACCAAAATTTGAGCAAAAGTTTATATGATTAACACACTTCAAAGGCTGCCTGCATTTACCCATGATATTTCTCTCTCTCGGTATTACAATATGTCATCATGAGGGAAAGTTATTCTCATCTTCTTAGTCTCTTAAATACGCCATTCTGGGATAGTTCAGAGGGTTGACTATGGTATCTTACAGATGGAATGTATAAAACCAAAATAACTGAAAGATGAAGAACTTTTTCTCGAATCAGAATGTAAATAAGATCTGCATATGATTGATATGGCTTTTTAAAGTATATACATCAATATCTACACCCCACATCTGTTGGAGCAAAACACTTCCTTACAGAGGGCTAACCACCCCGTGGATAGTGAGCTCCACTTCTACCCAGCAAGAATCCTTCACCAAAAAACCCACACTTGGTTGATTGAAATAACTGAGCGTGCATGGTAAATCTGTTCCAACCGCATTCCTTCTTTGAAGCACTGAACCAGTAAGTTGCTGCAAAATAGACAAATAGATACATATATTTATACATATACAAAGTGAATAATTAGAGGCACACAGCTGCAATGGACCATGTTGGAACAAAAGAAGAAGGAAAAAAATGTTGTTTCCTCTTTTTTTGTCTGTGAGGTCGAAATTAGACTATCTTTTGTGGTGCCAAACAAAAAGAAAAAAAAAGGAAATAGGGTTATATTTCTCTGTCAAAAGTAGAAGGATAAAATGTTGTTTCCTCTTTTTTTGGTTGTAGGATCAGAATTAGACCATCTTTTGTGGTGCCAAAAAAAAAAAAAAAAAGGGAAAGACGGTTATATTTCTCTGGAAAAAGAAGAAATCTTTGATGGCAAAGGAAATTACCCTAAAAATTCTGCCTTTGTTGGACCATTGGATTGAATTGATCTCAACCGCCCACTAAAAATATGAGTTGAATTGTAGTATTATAGATATACATTTTTTTTATAATCGGATGTCCGGGCTAGCCTGCGCGCACCTCGACAATTCCAAGGCCTTGGAGGTAACGATCGGTATAACCCCACTGGCCCCAAGAGTTTTTGTTAGCAAAGAGAATCGAATCTGAAGCATTTTTATTTTTGTTGATGTTTTCTTTCTTTCTTTTGTGCGGTAACATGGGATACCCTTCTCTTTGACAAACATTCATTTGTAAGTTGTAACAAGATTTTGTTATTTGGCAGGGGGAAGAATAACAAAAGAGATTAATGAACTCTTTGAATTTCTGAGGTTAGTCATGCTTTTTCCTTCAAGTGATCGATCACTCAATGATATGGTCAAGTTATAAGAAATTATAGCTATGTACAATTGTGTTGTTTTTTGCGGCTTGTACTGCGGCTTATGGTTTTATTATTTCTGTGAAGAGGAAAAGCTGTATATATTTTGTAAAGCTTAATTTATGCTTTTTTTGGGCTTCTACAGTATTTTTCAATATCATGTAAATTTATGCTTTTTTTTTGCTTCTACAGTACTTTTCAATATTCAGGTTTTTTTTTTTTTTTTTGGCGTGTGGAACGAGCTCCCAAATTAATAACCTTGTGTGAGTAGGATGAAGAGAAACAAGAATACACACATATACAATGGGGATCCGATCAGGACTCTCGGATTGTGCTTAAATCCGAACTTCGCCTTTCAGCATCCAACGGCTCTGATAAAAGAATGTGAATTTCCCGGGGTCAAAATGATAGGATCCGGGTCATCTAATACTCGCACAGGGTAAAAACACCCCTAATGGGATCCTTATTTCATTCCACGCTTAGTTATACGAGAGAGAGAGAGAGAGAGAGAGAGAGAGAGAGAGAGAGAGAGAGAGAGAGAGAGAGAGAGAGAGAGAGAGAGAGAGAGAGAGAGAGAGAGAGAGAGAGAGGCGAAAATGCGATTAGGGAGAAGTAAATCGATCTAAGGGAAGAACAAATTGAGGGAGAAAGACGAAATCGACATCCCCAAGCTCTCTCTCTCTCTTATTTTTTGTTTTTTAGTCAGTTCGATATCCTATCAGTTACGAAAAGCCCTAGTTTTTCATGCGATTTGGAGTTCGGTTCAAACTTCTCCTTCGTTTTAAAGCCGTTGGATGAGAGCCCCGGATTTAAGCCTTTGTCCAGGATCGCTAATTAAATCTATTTTTTTGTTTCCTTACCAAATTAATTCAAGTGACAGACCCAAGCTTACCTGGACATTGAAGGAGAGAAAACAAGAAATTATTATTTGCTCCTAGGACACTCCATGCAATGCCCCAACACCTGTTAATACCACGCATTTCTGTGAGGCCCTTCACTTAGTGTACGGACACCATAATAATGTGTGTTGTTGAGGGTGTTGGGGCACTACGTGATGGTCTCTGAGACAACTGAATAATCTCTATGAAAAAACACCTGATTTAACTCTTGAAAATCCTGAGGAAACCCAACCATATATGTACCGATGGGGGATGGGTATAGATGGCTTGCGGGACCCTTAACATGTTCCCGCGCAAATGATTCAAACCGTTCAAAAATTTTAAAATATTTTTTCAAATTGCTGCTCAAAAAATCAGCTCAAAAGAATACATTCAACTAGTCGATCCAATTTACCCATATTTCATTCAGATGACAAAGCTCTCTAATCATAGGGCCCTGTTTGAATAGAAAATAGATACATTGAATCAACTACTTACGGGTATCTTTTTATTTTTTAAGTTAATTTCTAGCGGGGCCACTTGAATTATTTTTTTAAAATTTTTTTAAACAATTCAGATCATTTGTATGAAACCCTATAAGCCGAGTATATATCCCATCAGTACATACATGATCGATACCTGTAGTGGGGCTGTTTAATTCTCTTGGAAAGTATATTGGCCAACACAAGAAAATGGCTTGCACGTGGGCTTGAAATGTGCCAAAACTATTTGCTTTGGAGCCCACAAATAATTGGCTCTAGTTGTGGGTTTAGGTAAGTTTTATATTAGTGTTGGGAAAAGGAAAGTTTCTTGAATTGGAAGTAATATTTTCGACAGAGTACATATATATATAAGGCCAACCAGGGTTTGCTCGAGAAGCCAAAAGGCTGCGCTTGAGAAGCAAACGTAGAACAGACCCTTGCATCTTCAACAGGTAACATGGAAGGGCTATCCATATCCTCTCCAGATGAACAAGGCCCGTCCTCCAATTCGCCCGTTTCCACATCCCAGTAAGCGCCTAAACACAAATATCACCTGTGTTTTGTATATATACATGTGGACGTTCGTATAATGGAACCTGACCAATTGGTGAATTAATTGTTCTTTCTTCTTCTTTTCTTTTGTTAGAGGGATGAGTGTGGAGGAGAAGTTCAGGATTGTGAGGAGTGTGGGGGAAGAATGCATTCAAGAGGATGAGTTGCTAAACCTTCTGTCCAAGAAACTCTACCCCGTTTGCTATGACGGGTTCGAACCCTCCGGTAGAATGCATATTGCTCAGGTTTGTGATTGACAATGTAATCGATTATCTTTAGGCTGTTACCCGTTTGATGAATTTTGATTTCACCATTTCGGCATTTCGTATTTCAAGTATCAATTCAGGAGAGGTCTATTACACACCCGGATGTTGCGTCTTAAATGACAGGCAAAACAATGGTTTGGATAATGTCAAATACACTGGTGTAAAAACGGGAAGGTTGAGGAATAAAAGTTTCCAATTACAATTCACCTTGACCCTTGTTTGTCGTAAGATGGGGAACACATCGGGTGTAATTGAACTCTCCACTGTAATGTTAATATAATGGAGAGAGGATCGTAATGTTATCGATTCTTTTAACATGTCTGAAATAGAATTTAGACACCGGACTAGTATCTAGTATTAGCGTAGATATTTTTGTTTTTTCCTTGTCTTTTTTCAATTGTTATTCTGTAATTTATTGAGAAGATGCAGTGGAATAAGGTATATGACTATATGTCTATGTCTTTTGTGTATTTTTTCCATGTCATAGGTATGGGCAATAGTTTTTGGATGTATATGATTTTTAAAAAATCATAGGTTTTGGCAATAGTTTGTTGAATGTGTACAAATGATCTGATGCATCTTCTGCACTATTAATCTTTCATTCCTTTTTTCTGTGCACACAATCCAAAGTTTCAGGATCATCGAGCTTTACCCTTGAATATATGAAAGTGTGAAATTCTCTCTTTTTGTCACCTTTTTGAACGGCAACTACAAGTTTGGATGAATTTGGTATGATTAGAATTGCTTCTTGTTGGACATGAATGGACGCATTTAAATTTTGTTGGTGATCAGGGGGTTATGAAGATTATTAGTGTGAATAAGATGACTTCTGCTGGTTGCAAAGTAAAGATCTGGATTGCAGATTGGTTTGCACAATTGAACAACAAAATGGGGGGTGACTTGAAGAAAATTTATGATGTTGGACAGTACATGATTGAGATTTGGAAAGCCGTGGGTTTGAATCTCTTAGGAGATCAAGTGGAATTTTTATGGTCTTCGAATGAAATTAACTCACGGGCAGATGAATACTGGCCTTGGGTAATGAATATTGCGAGAAGGAACACGCTCTCTAGAATATTGAGGTACTAGATTAAAGATATGTTTTACTTCCTCGTAAATATAGATTTAGTCTAGTACATTAAGCTTGAGATCCTCTTTGCAGGTGTGTCCAGATTATGGGTCGCAGTGAGCAGGATGAGTTGACAGCAGCCCAGATTCTCTACCCATGCATGCAATGTGCTGATATATTTTTCCTTGAGGTGCCTTACTTCTTCCTACTCATGGGTTTATTTATATTGGTCCTCCTGACTCAAAGACTGATGTCATTGTTTCGCTGCTTAAAGTTATCATGAATTGAAACTCTCATTTGAATTATTACACGAGGCCTACTAAGTCATGTTTCACTTATATTTTGCTTACTATGGAAGAAAAACCAACATGCTGCGCACGGTGGCGGTTGCATGAGTATTTGATAGTGTAATCATGAAGCAACTTTCGTTTCTATCATCATTATTAGGAAATAGAAATAAGAACCATGGATGTTAATTGTTCATGTTCTGAAACATGCAAATGCATAAAATAATAGATTTGCTCTCATGAGGTTTCGTTTCTTGAAATTGTGGTGTTATTGTCTCATCCTCCTTGTTAAAAAAAAGTCCAACTATCAATGCTAACAAATGCATTTAGTTTCTACCAGTGTTTGCAGCTAAATAATTATTCATCTACTTGTCTTAGATTTGATTACGGATTTTGCTGCTTTGTTTATTTCATTATTTAAAAGGTTAACCTTCTTTCAAACATATATTTGATGGATGCATCACTTGGCTTTATGGGTTAATAATGAGCGAAAGCTAAGAAGCATGGACACTCTCCCAGGGTGCAGGAATCCACGTATCAGACCCGGAGACACGGATACGCTCGGATGCATTCCTGCTACGTGTCTGATAAGTTAAACTAGGTGTCCAGATTTTTTTTTCCCGAGTCCGACACGTTTTTCGATACGCTCAGACATGCTTGCGATACGTTTTGGGACATAGTATGGGTCAAAATACAATTTTTAAAACATGAAACGGGGTGAAAACTGAATTTTTAAATCTAAATAGAATAATAAAACAGTACCAAATAAGTAAGGGGAAATGCAAAATGGTGTACTTCTCATCGTAAAATACTATGAAGTGAAAATTATCGTAGATGCTTTGGTTAGATCTTGAATGCCTTTTGTATTTTACTGTAATTTTTTGTAAGTAATATTTGAATCTGATATGCAATATGTGTTTGTTAATTTAATATTCTTTAACGTGTCCCCAAACGTATCATGTCCTAATTTTTGGGAAAATTACGTATATGTGTCATGTCGTATCCGTGTCCGTATCCTGTCCGTGTCCGTGTCCATATCCGTATCCATGCTTCTTAGAGCGAGAGAATGAGTGGGGCATTGAACTGACTACGTATTATTTGGACTATCACTGAATAGTGTGATGGCTGGTTGAAGAATTGGTCTTGGTTATCAACTCGGCAAAAACCAAAAATTTTCACTTTAACTATAGAGTACCAAGACATTACTTTCCAGTTTCCATAGCAATAGTCATCTAAGTGCATGTTAAGCCAAAAATCACTGTAGATTGTTTTTGGTTTTTCTTTTCCACTTTAAGTTAGTCAATGCTACCCTCAGCATATATGAAGGTGCCTTTCCTCTCAACCTTCCCCACCTTTCCTCTCAACCTTCTCCACCTTTCCTCTCAACCTTCCCCACCCGTTGGCCACCTAGGGTTGCAAGAAGTGTGTGGGGTGTTTGTTCCCGCAATAATGTGTACCTCAATATGAATGGTGAATTATGTATGTAAAAATGGAGCCATACCGTGATTCTGATGCCAATAGGTATGTTGGTCAACTTCAATCACTTTATTCGGATTTTCTTTCGGTATACCTACGATACAGTCAAGGAATAACTCCTTTTTGCTGTATTGTGGGTACTCAACCACTCACCATCCAGCAGCCACCAACGGTAGCAATATATGCAGGCAGTGGCGACTCCAGGAATTTTGATTAGTGGTGTCACTAATTATTTTTTCAAAAATTAACTTTTACTGTATCTGTCTTATAGAATTGAAAAAGCAACTGAAATTTCTAAAAACATAAACAAAAGGTATATCAAATGCTATTGTTCGAATAAAAACTATTATTACAATGCAGTCGATCTTTAAATTAGGTGAAGTAAGAGGGATGAAAAAAAGGGTTAGAAGGTTCTTGCACTTGTAATGCAGTTGATTTTCTTTAAACTGGGTGAAGTAAGAGGGATGAAAAAAGGGTTAAAGGTACTTGCAAAACCTTGTGTGAGAAAATTTAGAAATTCAACAAATATTAAATATTCTACTCCGTATATACACAAACAAATACTAACGTATAGAGAATAATGTCAACATACAGCTTGTTTTGGTAGCCTTTAGCAGTAGGTTCTCTTCCCTATGCTACTGTCTGGGCATTTCAGTAGCCTTGATTAGGCTTCCTATTTGCTCAGTCTGCACTATGTGGGTTCATTTGATTTTTGAAGTGGTGTCAGGATACTATTGGCTCTCAGGAAGAAGACTAATTCATACTCAGTAAATCTTGCAACTTTTGACGTTAGTGGGTTCAACTGACCCCAGTGAGTGTACACTGGCGTCGCCCCTATATGCAGGTGTTCGCACAATCTTGAAATGACTCAAGAAGGAATAATGGCTTAATTATGTTTGAAATGACTCACGAAGGAATAATGGCTTAATTATGTTAGAATGAACTGATGTTGAGGTTCTGTCCTCATTTTAGGTATGGGTAGAGTTATTTTGCAGTGCAAGTGGTGTGTAGGATACTGGGAATGCATTCCCAAGATGGTGGTTGTTAACCTGTGAGAACTTGTTGCAAAAGCGTTGGAGCAGGACCCAATAAGAAACAAAAGTAGTGTTGGTTCTTGGGTTCACCTATGGATTCATACGAGTTCATCTGTCTACATTGTGCTACAATTTCTTTTGAAGTTGGGATAAATGAATTTGATCTTTGACATGTTTTTATATGCATCTTATGGTACTGGCTATGGTCCTAACCGTCATCGCACAATTAGCAGTGGCTAGTTCAATTTTGTTCGCTCGAGTGTCATTGTAATAGACTGTGTAATATATGGTGTTGGTTAACCTGTACGAAGATATTTTTGATCGGCTTAACCTATACTTCTTGGTAATCCTGTTGGATAGATTACTTGGAAGAGGGAGCTATGATCAATATTTTGATTGTGCATGACGACTTTGAGGGATAGTAAACAATCTTTCAATCTGGACAGGCTGATATCTGTCAATTGGGCATGGACCAACGGAAAGTGAATGTTCTTGCTAGAGAGTACTGTGATGACATTAAGAGAAAAAACAAGCCTATCATACTGTCCCACCGTATGGTCCTTTTCTGATTCTACCTACGTCACTTTTTTTCGTGATCTCTCTTATGGTTGCTCTCTTGATTACTCTTACTGTGATATGCAGACATGCTTCCTGGTTTGCAGCAAGGGCAAGAGAAGATGTCTAAAAGCAATCCATTATCTTCCATCTTTATGGAGGATGAGGAGGTATCATTTTGTGCTACAAATCTAAAGTTTAAGGAGTCTCTTTTTTTTTTTTTTGTACTCTTGTACTTGATTAGGGATATACTTAGTTCAGCTTCGAATTTCCCTGGCCCTTCAAGCCTATCAGGATTTGACTTACTTTTAGATTTGACAATTTCAGCATCACTCCAGGAATAAAAGTATGTTATTGCTGCAGGCAGAAGTTAATCGGAAAATAAAAGAGGCGTACTGCCCTCCAATGGTAGTTCAAGGAAACCCCTGTCTGGAGTACATTAAGTACATTATCCTTCCATGGTTTCATGAATTCAAAGTTAAACGTACTGCTGACAATGGTGGTGAAAAGTGAGTCTCCTCTTCCTCTTGTAGTAATGATAAGCCTTTTATGCAAGTAGTCATAAGCTGCGAAGCCTTTTTTCGAGTATTGAAACTTAAGCCACTGGCCTGCTTCACTGCTTTCTCAGATTTACCTTTCATGAGCCTTGCTGCCTATGTAGCACGGACACGGATACAAATACGGACACGGACACGGATACGGCAATTTTGAAAAAAGGGACACAGACACGGCGGGGGACACGGCAATATATATATTAATATATATAAATATTATAAAAAAAATTTAAAAATTTATAGATTGATAATTACAGTTTGACCCCCAAAATTTTTAAAAATTACAAATTGACCCCTCAAAATTTGAAAAATTACAAATTGACCCCAAAAATTTTAAAAAAATTACAGTTTGCCCCCTGCCGTGTCCCCCAGCCGTGTCCCCCTAAAAAAAATCAAAAAATTGGGGGACACGCCACGTGGCGTGTCCCATACGTATTCCGCCGTGTCCCCGTGTCTCATACGGCGCTTCCTAGGAGTGTCGGTGCTTCATAGCTTGCTGCTCTTTCAAGTTTTTAGATTGATGTACTTGTAATGTCTGGTGCTTCTGATTATATGTCCTTCAGAATCACTAAATCCTACTTGTTGATGGGATTGTCTTCTTGAGCCTTCTTACTTTGAATGCAGAACCTTCAAGAGTTTTGAAGAATTGGCTGTGGACTATGAAGGTGGGAACTTGCATCCTGCTGATCTGAAACCTGCTCTATCAGAAGCACTTAATAGGATACTGCAGGTCTTGTACTTCTTCTTTGATCTGTAGCTTACATGTTGTTGATGGTTTCTTTCTGGATTACCTTGGGTAACATATACTCCCAATTCTTTTATATTGGTGTTGCAGACCGTAAATTGCTATGCATGAGTTGGAACTCAAAAGAAATAGAAATATCATGTTTCCTACTTTTTGTGTGCTGTTAAGTTTTATGCGTGATTTTGTTCCTTTTTCCCATCTCTTCTTTTTATCCCGTGTTTTTGTATGTTATTGCGTATCCTTCTATATTTGGAAGTAGTCCCTTCGAAATTGGGTTAGCGCATCATCCCATCTTTAAGCAGCAGTAATCTTGCATAAGATCGAAGGATCCATTTGTTTTGACCAGATATGCTCGTATGAGCATCATATTGGAGTTGGAGTATTTGTCCGTGGAGATCACATATCTGATGTTTGGTGAAAAGTTTTACAGCCCGGATTCCAGCAAAATGTGGCATATAAGAAACAATATAACCATAGGGGTGTATTATTGTAAATGCCATCACTATTAGTCCAAAGGGATTACCTATCCTATGGGATAAAATATCCTATCACTATTATTCCCGTTGAACAAAAGGGCCCAAGTTCATAGTTTTGGTTTAGTTGCAGGAAATGTTCAAAATGGTTACACTCCTAAAGAAACACGATTCGGCATTGCCGAGGAAGAAACGTGCCGGAAACGCCAATGTAGACCAAAATGTGTTCCTAACCTAGATAGAAACGGCTTCATACATGTCTATTTACATAGATTGAAGAAGAAGAAGAAGAAAAAGTCCAAATCAGTGATGAAGAATATCGAAGAAGGTCAGATTGTCCTTTCTACTTTGACGAAAGAAGGAGAAGGAAATCGACGGTGAAGCACATCGGAAAAGGTGGTCGGATGCTGGTTGTAACTATGAAGTCGGCATTGTCGAAGACGATGCAAACCCTAAACGATGTTCACCCTTTTTTGTTTCTGGTTTATTTTTTCATTTTGGGCTGCAAATTTGGGTAAAAATAGAGTTGGGCTAATGTATTTCTTTTTTTCTTTGAAATTGGGCTCATATGTTGGGACTAGAATGATTTTTGTTATGGGCTGCAAAATTAGGCTGACAGATTATGACAATTAGTGCTTTCAAAAATGTATATGGGCTGGTATAATATTCTACTACGTATTATAAAAGCGGCAGTGATGTTTTCTCATGCAGTCTACAAGACCATTGTGCCCTCCACCATTTACGGTATTACCTAATTACTAGAAAGCCAAAAAACCTACACACTTAGAAACCCTGACCGCTTGTCCGTCGGCCCTCATTTCTTCTATAAAACAACATTTGCTGGTGAAATAGACTAGTTTTCTGCCCTTCACATTTTATATATTACCGAAATACCCTTAAGTTGGAAAATGCATTCCCAAAACAAACATAGCACCGTTTAGCCGGCGAGCATACTGTTTTTTAAGAAAAAATAGTGAACTGAAATTTTTTAATTTGATGATGACCACAAAGAATTGAAAAGCGACCGAGCGCGATAATTAAATAAATTAAATATATTAAAACATGAGTCTGGTCTTGTGAGATCCAACGTCAAAATAAAAGATGCAAAGCGAAGATTTTCATAATGGTATAAGGGAAGACTAACAACGGAGAAAATTAGAGCACCTATAGTTGCCAGGTTTATGAGAGAAAAAAATGCTACAAGTATGAAATAGTGATAGTTTTTCAACAAAATTTGAACGCAAGATTAGCAATGCAATTAAAATTAGGAGAGTCTATTGACACAACACTTTTCCCAACAAAATAGACGACAGGGGTGTGACACTGCCTCATTGGGTGAACAGCATCTCATTCAATTACCAGTGAAATAGTATTATAGTCACTTGTACACATTGTTGTGCAAAATATTGTTTTCGTAGCATATCTCATCAGAAGATTGAAATAGTGAGTGACTGGTGACTGGTATTGAGCACATGCTTGCTAGTAATATAAAATGGAACACTCTTCAATTCATTCTTCTTCTTTTTTTGGCATTTAATATTACAAAAAAAAAATATATTTCTTGTATTTGTATTTATATTTTCATTAATTATTCCTATCGCTAGTTGGTGCTCCCAAACAAGGTTAATGTGTTCATTTTGGAAGGAGGGTAATCTAATACAGTAGATTTATGGGAATTTTTATGTTTTGCCATCTAAGTAGTAGTAATATTTTCTTTTGACATTTAGCTATATAAAAAACATAAAAGTATTTGTACTTTTCATATGTTTTTCCTAAACGCTCCCGACGGCCTCCCACACTTCTATGATCGTTCGCTCCCCCGCCCCTCTCCCGCTTCGTGCAACTAAGGTTTTTCAGACTGCAGTAATCATGCATGGTGAGTCAGCTGATTGTGGTTCTTTATTTGTTGAGTCAGCTGGTTGTAGTTTCTATTTGTCAAATTGATAAGTGGTGGGTCTTAGATTGGTCAGGTGAACATAGGGCAACCACTCCTATAAAGATTGATTAAGGGTAACAGATTTGAATATTCTGGGCCATCTAGGCCATGGAGCCTGCCTCTTGCCCATTTTCTTCATTTTGATAATATTTTCTTTGTACTATGCAGCCTGTACGTGATCATTTCAAGAATGATCCTACAGCAAAGGACAAATTGGAAAAGGTGAAGGTATGAGCTCTTATTTTGCTTTAGTAAAATCCTAAGTTCCTTTCTTGTATTTCTTTTTTTGTAAGGTAATGTTCCTTGTATTTTTGGCCATGAGAAACAACTAGTAAACGTTTTTGCGTACATATTTCATGTGTGACAAAATAGTTATCGATAGCACACCCTTTCATCGAGTCTCCAACGGATAACATGGAAACACAATCTATATCCTCTCCAAATCAAGCCTCCTCCAATTCCTCCATTTCCACATCCGAGTAAGCTTTTAGTTATCTATTTAGTGTAATACATACATGCATATGTGATATATCTTTATTGGTACGTATAATTGAACGTTTTTAATTGGTGAATTGTGGTGCTCTTTTTTCTGTGTGTGGTAGGGGGATGAGTGTAGAGGAGAAGTTCAGGATTGTGAGGAGTGTTGGGGAAGAGTGCATTCAAGAGGATGAGTTGCTAAACCTTCTATCGAAGAATCCTGAACCCATTTGCTACGACATGTTTGAACCCTCCGGTAGAATGCATATTGCCCAGGTTTGTGATTGACAATGTAATTTATTATCTTTAGGCTGTTACCCGTTTGATGTATTTTGATTTTACCAATTACGCTGCAATCTGAAGTTCAGTTCTTGCTGTATGTCCTTGTATAGCTAGCCATTTCACCATTTCGTATTTCACATATCATTTCGGGAGAGGTCTATTACACTCCCGGATGTTGCTTCTTAAATGCAAAGCAAAACAATGGTTTAGAAAATGTCACATCGGCTGGTGTAATAATGGGAAGTTTGAGGTATAAAAGTTTCTAATTAACCTAGACTCTTGTTCATCGTAAGATGGGGAAACACACATCGGGTGTTTTAGAACTCTCCATTGTAACGTTAGTGTGATGGACAGAGGATCCTAATGCTATTGTTCCTTTTAGCTAGTCTAAAATAGAATTTAGACACTGAACTAGTATTTAGTATGAGCGTAGTTATTTTTGTTTTTTCCTTGTCTTTTTTTAATTCTTAGTCTGTAATTTAACAAGATACAGTGGAATAAGTGTTGATGTTTATGTTTTTAGGGTATTCTTTTTAAATCAGAGGTATTCACAATAGTTAGATGGATGTATATGATTTTAAATCATAGGTATTGGCAATAGTTTGTTGAATGCATACAAATGATGCATCTTCTGGACTCTTACTCTTTCTTTCCATTTTTTTTTTTGTGTGCACACAATCCAAAGTTTCAGGATCATCGAGTTTTGCCCTTGAATGGATGGAAAGTGTGAAATGTTATCTTTTTGTCGCTTTTCTGAACTGCGACAAGAAGTTTGGATGAATTTCGTATGATTAGTTTGCTTCTTTCTGGTTATGAATGGACGCATTTAAATTTTGTTGGTGATCAGGGGCTTATGAAGATTATTAGTGTGAATAAGATGACTTCTGCTGGTTGCAAAGTAAAGATCTGGATTGCAGATTGGTTAGCAAGATTGAACAACAAAATGGGCGGTGACTTGAAGAAAATTGACACATTTGGAAAGTACATGATTGAGATTTGGAAAGCCTTTGGTTTGAATCTCCAAGAAGATAAAGTAGAATTTTTATTGTCTTCGGAAGAAATTAAATCCCGGGCGCATGAATACTGGCCTCTTGTAATGCGTATTGCGAGAAGGAACAAGCTTCCTAGAATAATGGGGTACTAGATTTGAGAAATGTATTACTTCCTTGTAAATATTGATTTAGTCTATTACATTAAGCTTGGCATCCTCTTTGCAGGTGTCTCCAGCTTATGGGTCGCAGTGACCAGGATGAGTTGACGGCAGCCCATATTCTCTACCCATGCATGCAATGTGCTGATGTATTTTTCCTTAAGGTGCGCCTTTGTTTCTTTATAATCAGCGGTTTATTTATATTGGTTATGCAGTCCTGTTGATACAAACGCTTATGTCAGTATTTCACTGTTTAAAGTTGTCCTGCATTTCGTTTATTACGTGATGCCTACTAAGTCGTGTTTGATTAAAAAAATTGCTGACTATGGAAGAAACCCACATGCTCCTCATGGCAGCAGTTGCATGAATTTTTGACAGCGTAATAATGAAGAAACTTAAGTTTCTAACATCATTGTTAGGAAACAGGAATAAAAACCATGGTTGTTAATTGTTTACATTTTGAACATGCATATGAAGAGAATCTAGATTTGCTCTAATTGAGTTGTTTCTTCAAATTGTGGCGTTGTTGCCTTATTTTCTTTGTTGTTTAAAAAAAGTCCATTATCAATGCTATCTGATAATGGATTGCCTTATTTTCTTCTCTACCATTGTTTTGTAGCTAAACAATCGTTCATCTATATTCTGTTTATTTTATTATCAAAAAAGCTTCTTTCAAAGCGTATATTTTGATGGATACATCACTTGCCTTTATGGGTTTATAACGAGCGAGAGAATGTGTTGGGCTATGAAATGATTGTGCTTTGGTTTGGGATATGAGTACATAATTTAATAGGATGGTTGAAAAATTGGTCTTCGGTTATGAGCTAGGCGAAAATCGGACTTTTTTTTATATCAAATTTGGATTAGACCTAGACAGTCTTATCCCTCCACCTTTCCTCCTCAACCTCACCCACTTGTCAGCCACCTAGGGTTGCAAGAAATGTGTGCAGTCTTTATTAGCGCAATATTGTGTAGCTCTAATATGAACTGTGATTTAGTTATGTAAAAATGGAGCCATACCGTGATTCTGATGCCAGTTGGTATCTTGGTCAACTTGAATTACCTTATTCAGATGTTCTTTCGGGATACGTAGGCTTTGTCACCTTCTGCAACCAAGGAATACTCCTTTTGCAGTTATCACGGGTACTCAACCACTCATCAGCCACCAACAGCAGCAATAGTTGTATGCATGTGTTCGCACAGTCTTGAACGACTCAAGAACAAATAATGGCTTCATAATGTTTGAATGAACTTATGTTGAGGTTCTGTCCTCTTAGTAGGTAAGGGTAGAGTAACTTTGCAGTGCTCATGGTATGTAAGATACTGGGAATGTATTACCAAGATGGTAGTAGTTAAACTGTGAGGACTTGTTGCAAAAATTTTGGAGGACTGAATAAGGAACAAAAGAAGTCTTGGTTCTTGGGTTCACCTATATCATATGCATCAATCTGCATTCAGTGCCGGCCTAAGCCCAAGGCCCAAGAGGCCTAGGCCTTGGGCATCCAAAAAACCCAAAATTTTAGGGTCACCCCCATAATTTTGCTATTAGGGCTTGAGTAGGGGTCTTTTTAGCCCAATAGAAAAAATAAAAGTCCCAAAGAAAAAATGAAAAGGCCCAATCTTTTCTAAAAAAAGGCCTAAACAAAGAGCTCCATGGAGTTTTAAAAAATAAAAGGCCCAAGTCCAATTGTCCAAAAGCCCAAAAAGGCAACCCATTACCTCTCAAAGTATTAAAAAAATTCTCCAATTCAAAGGGTTTCCTACTTTCCCCAAATCGGTGGAATCTCTCTCTCTCTCTCTCTCTCTCTCTCTCTCTCTCTCTCTCTCTCTCTCTCTCTCTCTCTCTCTCATTGTTTCTGTACACCGCTTGGATCTGTCCCATGTGGTTGTGGATGGTGGATCCCAATTCCCCAAGCAACCTTTCAAGGCATGCGGGGCAAGCATTTTGCTTGGGATCAAGGCAATATTCAACACACAGATTTGAAAAACCAATTAGAACTTTGGGAATTGGTAATACTATTTTATTCTCTTTCTCATTAACTATTGGGTTTTGGAAATGGCTTGGTGGAAGAGATGGATTATACAAGTCTAATTGATACTTTTGCTTCTAGAAATGCAACACGAGTAATATTCTAGTGATATTATGCGTTCTTGAGATGATATGTATTTCGAGACTTTGTATTTTGTGTTCTTATATAATAATTAGTAGAACTTTATAATGTTTTGGATTTCTTGTATTGTGATTGTTACAGTAAAATTGTTTTATGTATTTACTCTTAAAGGCACAATTTTTAGATTAGGCCTTGGGCACTAAATCCCCTTGGGCCAGCTCTGCCTACATTGTGCTATAATTTCTTTTGAAGTCGGAATAAATATATATGTATTTTGCCATGTTTTTATATGCATCTTATGGTACTGGCTGTGAGCCGAAACCATCATTGCACGATTAGCAGTGGCTAGTTCAAGTTTATTAGCTACAGTATCATTGTAATAGTCTGTGTAATATATGTTGTTGGTTTAGTGGGAGAGGCAACTATCATCAATGTTTTGATTGTGCATGACGACTTTGAGGGATAGTAAACAATCATTTCAATCTGAACAGGCTGATATCTGTCAAATGGGCATGGATCAACGGGAAGTGAATGTTCTTGCTAGAGAATGTTGTGAAGACATTAGCAAACCTATCATATTGTCTCACCGTATGGTCCCTTTTCTGATTCTCATAGCATCACTTTCCTTTGCATTCTCGCTTTATTGTGATATATGGTAGCTTCTGTTGATTACTGTGATTTGCAGACATACTTCCTGGTCTGCAGCAAGGGCAAAAGAAGATGTCAAAAAGCCATCCATCATCTTGCATCTTTATGGAGGACAATGAGGTATTATTTTGTGCTACAAAACAATAGTTTAAGGAGTCAGTTTTTGTTGTGCACTTGTACTACTTGATAAATGATATACTTAATTCAGCGTCGAATTGCTCTATTCCTTCAAGCCTTATCAGAATTTGACTGACTTTTTAGATTTTGCCATTTTTTCCATCGCTCAATTAATGAAAGTATGTTGTTACCGCAGGCCGAAGTGAATCTGAAAATAAAGAAAGCGTACTGCCCTCCAATGGTAGTTCAACTAAACCCCTGTCTGGAGTACATTAAGCACATTATCCTACCATGGTTTCATGAATTCAAAGTTGAACGTAGTGCTGACAACGGTGGTGAAAAGTGAGTCTCCTCCTCTTGTAATAGTGTGACCCTTTGATGCAAGTAGTCATAAGCCTCTTTTGAGTATTGCAAATTTAGCCACTGGCCGCTCCACTGCTTTCTCATATTTATCCATCATAAGCCTTGCTGCTGTTTTAAGTTGCTACATTGATGTACTTGTCTGGTGCTTCTGATTCTATTCCCTTTTGAATCACTAAATCCTATTTGTTGATGGGATTGTCTTGTGCCTTCTTGTTTGGTATTTAGGACCTTCAAGAGTTTTGAAGAATTAGCTGCAGACTATGAAGGCGGAAACTTACATCCTGCTGATCTGAAACCTGCTCTATCAAAAGCACTAAATAAGATACTGCAGGTCTTGTACTTATTCATTGATATGCATTCTCAGGAATACATACCGTTGATGGTTTCTTTGATATGCACTCCCCAACTTTGCTTTTGATTTTGTTCTTTTTTCCTACTCTTTTTCATCCTGTTTTACAGTTTGTGGAGTTTTGGGCTTGATATTGTTCCTTTTCCCAATTCTTTTTCATCCTGTGGCATATCCTTTCGTATTAGGAAGTAGTCTTCTCTTGGGTTACCACATAATCTCATCTTTAAGCAGCAGTAATCTTGCACAATATAGAAGGGTCCATTTGTTTGACCGGATATGCTCATATGAGTTATTGTAGTTGGACGATGTGTCCAAGGAGACCACATATCTTGTTTGGTGAAAAGTTTTACGGCCCAGATTCCAACAAAATGTGGCTTATAGATACCATAAAACCATAGTGGTGTAATATTATAAATTCCTTCACTATTAGTCTGAAGGGGTTACCTTCCCAGGGGATTAAATATCCCATCCTAGGATCCTATCACTATTATTCCAGCCAAAAAATAGGACCTTAAGTTCATAGTTTTTGGACTGCAATAATCGTGGTTCTTATTTGTTGAATTGATCAATGGTGGGTCTTAGATTGGTCAGGGGGAATAGAGGGCAATCGCTGCTATATAGATTGGTTAAGGATATCTTATTTGAAAATGCTCGGCCATCAAGGCCATGGAGCCTGCCTCTTGCCCATTTTCTTCATTTTGATTATATATTCCTGGTACTCTGCAGCCTGTACGTGATCATTTCAACAATGATACCCGTGCGAAGAATCTATTGAAAGAGTTGAAGGTATGAGTTCTTATCTTTGCTTTGTCTAGATCCTAAATTTCTTCCTTGTCTTTCTTTCTGTAAAATAGTGTTCCTTGTGTTTCTTTTTTTGTCAGTTATTTTATTGAGTGCATGTTTCGGGTTTATTGAACTTAAATCAAGATGTCATAGAAACTGCCCCTTCAAGAACAAATAGAGAAAACAGATAAGGGCAAGAAAATGAAGAAGAGACTTGGAACAACAAATAAGGGCAAGAAAATGAAGAAGAGACTTGGAACATAGTTATTGTAATTTTTTGTTTTATTTCATTAATCTGATTTTATTTTATTTTTTTCCAATGGCAGGGCTACAAGATGAAGTGACCATAAGAGCAAGTACAACAGCTTAGGTAAAGGAGGGATTTATCTGTTTTACTGAACCTAATCAGAAAATATGCAGCCCAACAGCCTCAACAAAGCAAAAGAAAGGGATTTATCTGTTTTACCTCCATGAACAGTACTTGGCCAACGCAATCGATCCACTGTTCACAATTAACGTCCTTTTGTTATTGTGGGTTCTACTAATGGCCCACAAGGCTTTCATTAAGCACTTCAAAAGACAAAAAAAAAAAACAAAACCACCCTTAAGTACATTTTTTACACTTTCATCAATTTTTAT
Source organism: Vaccinium myrtillus (assembly GCA_016920895.1). Lineage (NCBI taxonomy): Eukaryota > Viridiplantae > Streptophyta > Magnoliopsida > Ericales > Ericaceae > Vaccinium > Vaccinium myrtillus. The sequence continues at coordinate 6,338 of JADGMU010000206.1, read as the reverse complement.
ACGCTTCACATATTTCAACTTTTAATCATATATACATGTGCATAGCCTAGGCATACTGCAAATGGCATGCCATTTTAGTGCAATCATAGCCCTCCTTCCATTTGACGGCCAGAAATCTACTCCTAGTAACTCGATTTTTGGCCAACCGACCGACAAATGCATCCATTTCAACATCCTGAGAGAACACTTCAGGCCACGCTCATATTAGAGGACATTGGACAGTTGACCTATCTTGGAAACTAGCAGAATTGGACGATCAGGACCTGGAAATCTCTCTTCTGACGTTTCCCCCTCATTGGGTATGATCTCATGGGCTATATTGACGGAACTCATAGCTGCTCACTGAAGATAGCGCAGGAAGCTCCTCCTTAACTTTACCTTTTGGATTGAAAAGATCAACTTCTCCTATATGCGATTCTTGCCTTCTGTTTCTGAGCCAGCATGTCAGTCGTCTCCTTGCATCTACTACCACTAGACCTGGAATAAACTCACTAGACTTTATGCAAAATCGACCATGCTTACGCGTGATGAGCGTCAAGGAGGTCTCGGAAAACCTCGTGACTCAAAGCCTATGTCTGAGTATTTGCACACTATTAAAGCCAACTCAGATAAGCTTACTCTAATTGATGCGCCTGTAAATGAGGATGATATCCTCCTTTACCTATTTTCTCCAGGGCGTCGGTAGTGTGTTCAAGGAAATCTCTGGCACTCTTCGTGCTCACGAACCACTGGAACCAGACATTTTCTTAAAAGAGCTTTACAACAAACTTGTTGATTATGAAGCCTTCTTCCACAAAGAGACTGCCCAAGCCACCCCTCAAGTGATCAACGCCATTTCCACCCATTGCTCCAACAATTTCCAACCTGCTTGTGGCTTCACAAAAAACCAGCCTAGTTCCCAAAATCAGCTACCAGACTTCAAGCCGGGCATTCCTATTGGCGGTCTTCTTTTGCCGGAGGTCATTGTTCTATGCATCAAGATCTCAATTCTTTTTTTTCTTTTTTTTTGGACAGTGAAAAAAGACTTTATTAATCAATTGCAAATGATACAAAGATTAAAAGGAACAAGAGCAAATGGCATCACCACCAGAGAATAACATTCCAACAAAATTGGCAACCTAACCCCGACGATCCTACGCTACTCGAGTCCCAAATGGTTACACGGTTGACAAGTAGTCAACCAATGAACTAAAGCAAAAAATAACCGAACCAACAGCCCTCCAACCAAACGAACATGTACAAAGAACCATACCCCTTGAACAACCTCACACAGACACAAAGCCATCAAAAGAGCATCAACCCAAAATAATATTGAAAGAAAAAAAGATGAAACTAACAGGCTTAAGCCTTCCAATTTCAAATTCATTCCTCATACTTTTCAGCCTAAAGATGAAGTCCTCTGTATCTTGCTTATTTTCAGTTTATCAAACTCGAGCAACAGCTCGCTCCTTCATGAGGAGATGCGCATCTTCATCAAGATAATCTAACCCTAAGTAGCTAGGTTTCAGCGGCAACATACTATCATATAAATAGTATTAAAATATAATATAATATAAATCGGGTCAGGCTGAGCTAGGCTAGGCCTCAGAGGAATTTTCTAAACCCAGCCCATTTAGTAAATAGGCTTAAAATCTTAACCTAACCCTGCCCTATGGACCTAAATATTTATCTCAAACCCTAAAAAATCGGACTGGATTGGGCGGGCTGAATGGGCCACCGGGCCAATGTGCACCCCTAGGAACGCCCAATGGGCTGTAATTAGCAAAACCCGTTAGTATGTACCACCAAGTAAAAGTTTAATCTTGCATAGTGCTTTTCGTCTCTAACACAACATATATTCTTGTCACCACTTAAAGCAAATCCTGAAGCCACCCTATATATAAGGAGATTATAAAACAAGAGGACGAATCAAGTTGAGCAAAATGAGGATAGTGCAGAGAGTTACAACTCCCTCTGTTCCTTTTTGTTTGTCAATTTTAAAAGATCGTATTAATTTTTAAGTGTTTATCTCTTTCAATTTATAATTTTTTTATTAATTATAATTTTTTAAATTTTAAATTTTTATTATTTTTAAAATTCATGTTAGAAGATATAAACGATTTACCATGGACACGATCTTTGAAAATTAACGAACAAAATGGGACTGAGGGAGTAATTAATTGGCGGAACGACGCTAGATGTGATCCATGACCACCGCGTGGGCTTTTCCCTCCGCAAAAGAAAAGATTTTACTACTCCCTCCATCTCAAAAATATAGTCCCTCGTTTCATTCTAACCAGATAAAAAAATCGATTATATCTTTCAATCGGTAATACATTTCATATGCAATATGAAAATCTTATTTGATATATCTCAATTAAATCTAAAATACAAGTTTTTAAAATCACCTAAAACATTATAGATTATAAGATACATTGCATTGAAAAATGACACGAACTCTCAAAAGAAACTATATTTTTGAAACGGATGGAGTATTAATTAAGAGCTCGACGAGGGTACATTAAAAGGGTAGGCCGGGGAATGGAAAAAAATAACAATTTTAGGGTGAGAGAGTTGATCAAGAATGTTAATTGCTTCTCTCTTTCAACTTTCAACTTGACAAACAATGTATACAGTTAAACCAGAACATGGCTTTCTTTATTGCTTTCAGAAAACTCCATCCGAGTCCAATTTGAGCGCAGTGTAAGTAACAAAAGGGTGCCAGCCTGACAGCAGAGGCCGCAAATTAGACCCAACCACAAGCCCTACACGAAAACGAAGCACGAAAACAAGAGATTCGGTTAATGGAAAACCTAAACGAAAGTAATAATTAATTGAAGTGTGTGTAAGCCTGTAAGGGGTCCGTACCCGAGCATATAGTTTGAGCTTGAACCCTAGAAAGATGGCAATAGGCATGCCAATGAAAAAGAATGTAGCCAAGTTAATGTACACTGCCAAGTGCTGCCACCCACATCCTCTGGCCACCCCTGCACAATATGCATCACTCTTTCAATATCTAAAATGGCAAAAAATAGCGATAAGGAAATCATTTCTTGAAAACACACATAGGAGGAGCTAAATATTTTTGCCTATGAAAGGCAAATGTTTTAGTGAGGCATTTCATCAAACACCATGTGAACATTATGGATATTTAAGTAAATATTTTTTAAATCGAGAGAGTACTTTTCCAAATAGTAGAGGGAAGACTGTTCATAGTTGGGGTGATTCAAACCTGATAGGACCCCTTGGATGGAGTCAAATATGATTGAGATCACAAGGAAAGGGGTCAATGAAGCAAATTTCTCGATGATTGTAGAGCTATCACTGAAAAATCCAGCCCAGATATTGTGACCAAAGGCTAGAGCCAGAACAACAGTAAGAGCAAGAAAAAGAGAGAGCTTGAGAGTGACGGCCATGGCACGCTTAGCCCGATCTGGATTGCCTGCTCCTAACTCATTTGACACCCTCGTGCTGTTACAGAAAAGTTTTGGTTACTCGACGCTTTGATACAAAATCGAGTCGATTGAAGACATCAGATATGTGACAAAGACGGGAAAAGAAAATGTAGCAACTTACCTTGCAGCTGCACTGAGACCATAAGTAATCATGTAGGCTATGGCTTCCGTATTCACACTGAAATGAAAAGATGGTATAAAAGTTCATATTAGCTAAACGCGGTTGAAATTTGAGTCTATCGCTCTGCATATAAGAGCATAATCTCTTGCAGAAATGTCGAAACAAGGAGTGAAAGAAGAGAAGCCTTACCACATTGCAATCAATGAAGTTGTTATTTCTGAATTCGGCATCAATCCCGCGAGTAATACCAATAGCTCAAAAGCCCAGTACTCCAAGCTAGTTTAAACAAAAAAACACACACACACACACCAGCTGTAAATATTGCATTCTAAGAATTGTGAAGTTTCAACATTGAAATCTCCTTTGAGTACAACTGATGGATACTTAAACTCCATTTTCACATCTGTTGGAGCGTTTGCTTCCATCCAATGCTTTCAGGGGCGGACGAAGGGGGTGCATGCAGGCCCGGGTCTCTGCAGACCTCCCATTATTGGTACTATATTTTAGGTTTTGTTTGTACAAATTATGAAAGAAGGTCCCCTCAAAATTGTTATATCAGTATATGAGGATGATATTTTGTTGTTTATTCATGAATACATGTGATTTGGTCCACCCGCATGATAAATCCTATGTCCGCCACTGAGTGCTTCAAACACTAAGCTTAAAAAAACAAAAAGTGATTACAAAAATTTCACTTACCAAACCATAGCTGCAGAGGGCAGAGCCAATTTCAAGTTGGCAAGAACATGACCTAATGACTCAACAGAAAACCCATTCCAAGTTTTCTGAAACTTCTTCGAAAAAAGCACGTACCCAGCCAGCATAAGGACCGCGATCCACAGAGAGATCGAAACTGCCAATGGAGCCCCCTTGAATCCCAGAGGTGTCCAGTGAACCAACACATAGGCGATTCCGGTGTGAGCAATCAATGGCAGGACAGAGCAGAACACTAGTGGCACGACAACACTCTGTGTCTGAAGAAACCTCAAAATGTTTTGCAGAACTCCATAGGCGAACAGTCCCGGGATTAGATACCTCATGTACAGAGCTGCAGATTTCGATATTTGACGATCTTGGTGGAGTAGTATTAGAATTGGTTCAGAGTAGAACCAGAAGATTGATATGAGGATGGAGAAGAATACTGATATGATGCAAGATGCTTGTAGGTATATACCCATCATCCTGTATAATTTTGCTCCATATCCTTGCCCACATAATGTTTCGAGTGCGCCACTTAGACCAAGCTGAAACAAAGAAATTAAAATTAGTGATATACAAGGTACACTATTGAAAGCAAAGCCAGTGACAATGGGCAATGAGTTTGCAAGGTTTGAAATTTTGAATTGGTGAATTATATAAAAACAGTTTTTTTAAAAAAATCAAGACAGATTATTCTTTTTCACAGTACATCACATAAAAAATCGTAAAAAGTCAATTTATTTTTAAAAAAAAAACTCCCTTAATTGGAACACCCCAAAGTAGTGCTATACAAGTACACACACCCCGATCATAGATCTAACAAAAGATGACTCTGTAACCGCCATGTGGGACCCACAACATTGAGCATATGGTGAGGAATTTGTAGTCGGTGTCTGTGTCGGTAACATTTTTGTATGTATATATAGGTAGGAAAGCCCGGTAAAAAATAGAGGGAAGAGTGCAAAGACCAGAGAGACGTGAGGTTGATCGTGCAACATCTGTCATTTCGGCGTTGCGCCTAATAGTGCAGTTTTTATTTTCCCATTGAGCGGACATCCCGGCGACAACCGTCCCAGATCTTTTGTGCCCAAAACCCTTGCACCGAGAGGTTTTGAGCCGTTGGATTGTAATTTTTGTTTTTATGTTTTAATTTTTCTGAGGGATCCAACGGCCGAAAAACCCCTCGACACAGAGACACAGAGATTTTCGGCACAGAAGATCTGGGCGGCAACAACACGTTTACTCTTTGTTTCTGGTTTGTGTGTGTGATCCCCGATCACAACAAATACTGGAGTATTATTTTCTCTGTGCACAACACTGGTTTACTGTGGTACGGGCAACCATAAAGAAGTGGGGTATATAAATCAACTCTATTATTTTATTGACCCAAACAAAAACAACAAACAAGAGTAAATCAAATTGAGAAAAACTTTGGGTGCCGGCTTAATATTACATGGTGATATCCGGCGCGAATCTCGACAGTCCAAAAATATCTGAATTTTAGAGAGAGATAGATGAGAGAGGTAGAGAGAAATCTGAACCATCCAAAACAGTACTTTTGGACGACCGAAATGTGTGCTCGGCACATGTGTGTTGTACAGCATTTGCACCCAATTTTTTCTCAAATTACAGCGAGTGACATGTCGACATAAAGTTGGTCCACTGTACACCTTCTTTATTGACCCATGTGGCCATGTTTGCATATCACATGGCGAGAGAGAGAGAGAGAGAGAGAGATACCATGAAAGCATAGCCGGTGACGGTGGCCCATGAGTTGGCAAGGTTAGAGCCGGCGAGCTCGAGGTCTCCGAGGTGGCCGGCGAACATAACAGCCACCACCGGAATCAAGTAATACGAAACATTTGTGAGTATCATGGGCAGCGAATACAAAACCTGCTTCTTGGCCTCTTCCAAATCCAACACTTTCTTCCACCACCTATCCTCTCTTTCCTCCTCCTCCTCCTCATGATAATCTTCTTCTTCTTCTTCTCCGGCCAGCAGCGGACTAGCATCTGGACTTGTAGTAATGTTTGCAGACATGATCCTTTTAAAATAATTTGTTTTCTTGCGCTTAATTAATGTCC
>JADGMU010000205.1:0-43418 GCA_016920895.1 Vaccinium myrtillus | reverse complement strand
ACCCACAAGAGCATCCAAGCAGTATTATTTTCTTGAGAAAACGATTTTTGCACTCCACAATCTTACCAATACGCTCCATAATTTGTCTTCTACTACGCATTGAGAATTGTAATCAAGGTTTTGAAATTGAGATACGTATCGTGTATCGTTTTTGTTGTTTTATAAATCGTATCGGGATACGTATCGCGTATCGTAAGATACGTCAACCATAATTAATATACAATTAACAAGTATTTATACCTAATAACACCAACAAACTAAGTTTTTAAGTTGCAAAATTTCACGCCTCTCAACTGGGATTTATCATATTGAGGTTTCCTCCTACCTTAGTCAATGACAGAAAAGAAAATCCCTAATAACATTCTCCCAAAACATGATCGAAGTATGGTTTTTCTTGTATTTAAGCTCTACATTGAGGTTGGACATCTTTCAAATAGCGCGTTTTTTTTTTTTGGGTAAACCTTTCAAATGGCTTGATGTGCTCAAATGACTTAGATTAATGCGTTTGAGGTTCCACTTCTACAATAATGTTTGAATTTCTTCTATTAAGAAATCGTAGGATACGTACTGAATCGGGATACACATATGTATCATAGGATACGTCATTCATATCGTAAGATTTCTATACAAAAAGGATATGAGATGGGATACGTATTGTTTTTCTAAGGAGACGATACGAATTTTAACAACAATAATTGTAATACGCTTAATTTGAGCACTAAAAGACAAATAATGAATTGCATTTATAAAGAATGTACTTATGTACAGGGTCGTCTCCTCCTACTGTATTTCTCTGCTCTGCAGCAGGGAGCATGAAATATGAAGAAAGTGGGACGCGTTTGTGCCAGACTGGTAGCGAACCCGCCCCATTAGGAGTTATTGTTTTCCTACAAATGGAAATAAGGTTCAGAGATCAACTTTTGCTTTTTCAGTGTAAAAGATTATTTTTTCGTCTTTATTCAAAAGAAAATAATTGTAGTCGTTAAAATATTTTAAGATTTATCGCGATGAGATATTAAAAATGTAATTAGAGAAATTTATCTGTTTTGGGTTGTTTTTGTTTTTATGAAGTTTTGAGGTTATGATCGTAACTTTTTATATTTTGAATTCGTTACGATAATTTGAAAAGACACAAAATTAACAAGAAAGAACGTTGTTTTTGTCTTGGGAAGCTTTTAAGGTTGTGGACATTAGTTTTTTTTTATATTTTATACTCCTAAATACAATTCCAAAAAAAAAAAAAAATTGATACGATACTAACAAAAAGAAGAAAATCAAAGAAACAAAAATAATTCAAAAAGAACATTAGGCTAAATCTTTTCACACTTTATTGCTTCACCTTTGCTTTCCGGTGATTCCCCGTGGGTTTCAAGCTCCTCTCCTCCACCTATGGGTGGCCAAAACCGTTTTTTGGGCAAGGGGGAGCCAGGTCTGGGATTTCCAAATCCGGACTCCTGACAACTGCAGCAGCGTGGAGATAGCCAACAAAAAAAAGAAGACAAAAATGAGTGTGAAAATAAAAAATATATTATTTTATTGAATTGGGCAACTCATATTAGTGTGGTTATCTGATGAAAAAAATGTTGGTGTGAATAAAATTTATGACACAATGTGAATGGCTCAAACAATAACGGCAATACAACATAGAAATTATGTAAAATATACAATGGATATATATAGCAAATTATATACTTCAAGTTAACCTCAAATGATGATCGTTATTAATTGCAGGATGTATGACCTTCGAGCACAACCTCTTTAAAAAAATTCTCAATCGAATATGATAGAAAAAGCTTTTAAAAATCTAATTAAAATAATTTATTGTGTCTAATTATATTTGCTAAATAAATTGGTGGTTATTGGTATTAATATTAGTAACTCCCAAATATTATATTGTGTATTAAGAGCATATTATATGCAATGGTTAATTGCATATGAGATTTGTTATTCTATATAAGGTGGCTAGTCCACAAGATGAAAGAGACGATTCTTGACGAAAATACCTTATCAAACCTATGAGTTATATGCAATTCATATATATCGAGATTTGTTGAGCTATAGATTATATTGTTTTGAGCATACGGGCGGTTCTCGATTCGTGTGGAAAGCTTTAGCTGCACACAAAGCTTCCGTGGATGATCGTTGTATCTTGGGAGTGGAATGTCACACAACTCGGTGCAAGCGGGGACATATCTTCTCTTAGGAGAGCGCTTTATGCGTGCCTCGATCAATATAAGTGTTTCTAATCTCTCTTATTTTATATTTGTAGTATCGTCATATTATTTGTTTGTTGTGTCGTTATCTCCAATTATATAAGTTTACAGAAATTCTAACGAATATTTCCAACAGAATATATATTGACCTACAATAGGATGGGATTATCTAGAGAGCAGAGGGTCATATGTTCACTTTCTCTACTCATGGGAGACAACCAGAAAAAATAAAGGGAGTTAGGGAATAATGGGAGAGGGGCAAGGGAAGAGTGATAAAAATATAGAGAATAGAATGAGGTTGGAGCACCACCACGTAGTGTTTTTAAGGCCTTCTTTACCATACACTTAGTGTGGAGTTCACACAAATGTGTGATGGAGAACGTCCCTAGAGCGTCGGTGTTTCAGGAGAAATTAATAATTTTCCCGTAATGAGAGGTAATTGAGGATGGGGCAGCTGGGTGATAGATTGACAGGCAATTCAATAGCTTTGTAAATACAACAGCGATATGAAAAACTTGTCTCTGGTTTTGCACGCTGTCCAGATTCTCGTCACATTAAATCGCAAAAAACTACATTACAGGCACTAAATGTTATTCTAAAAATAACAGCAAAATTTGGATTTTCAAGAAAAGTTTTATTTGTATTTTTATAGAAAAGACACCATTTACTCGACACAAACCCTATAGGGGGCTAGATTGAGCCGTTATTTTGAGGCACGGGGTACGGGACAGCATGGCACGAACACAAAAAAAGCAGGGGCAAGGCACGAAAAGGGCACGGGGATAGCACGACACGTGTAAAATGAATAATGAGTAGACAAGTATTATATATATATATAAGGTTTAAGAAATGCAAATGATTGATAATTAATTAGGTGCCAATTTAGCAGGGATGTACTCAAACTATAGAGAAGGTAATGATGTTGGAGAACCACCATATAGTGCTCTTAGGTCTTTCTCCATCACACCCTTGGTATGAAGTCTACACAAATGTGTGATGGAGAAGGTCCATAGAGCGCCAGTACTCAATGAGCAATTAATAATTTTTTCGTAATGAGAGGTAATTAATGATGGGGCAGGTGGGTGACAGACTCACAGACAATTCAAAGCTATCTCGATTTTACATGCCATCCAGATTCTTGTCACATTAAATCACAGAATAGTTCATTGAATTCCTTATATGTTTTTCTAAAAATAACCTCAAATTCAATATTTTGAAGAAATGTTTTAGTTATAGTTTTATAGAAAAGACATCATTTTCTCGTCATAATCCCTATATGTGGGGTAGGTTGGGACGTTGTTTTGAGGCACGTGGCACTTGCACGACATGAACACACACAAAAAAAAAAAAACAGGGGCAAGGCACGGGAACAGCACAACATGTGTATAATGAGTAATAATTCATGGTTTACTGATAGAGAAATATTATATATTTTTTACGTGTTTTCTTACTTATAAGGTTTTAGAAATGCAAATGATTGATAATTGAGGAGGTGCCCACTTAGTAGGGATGTACTCAAACTATAGAGATGGTAATGAGGTTGGAGTACCACCACGTATTGCTCTTAGGACCTTCTCCACCACACACTTGGCATGGAACCCTGACAAACGTGTGATACAGAAGGTCCCTAGAGCTTCGGTGCCCCATAGAGCAATTAAATAATTAATACTCCCTCCGTCCCATTTTAAATACTTCCTACGTATATCCGTGCCATTTTCAAACGTCTATATCTTTTTATTGATAAAGTTTTCAAAGTTTTTTAAAATTTTGTCTAATAGAACTAATTGAGGTCTATCAAATAAGATCCATATTGCATATAAAATACATTACAGAATGAAAACTATAAGAGTTTTAAAAAAACACGCATAATCATAGGGAGCATTTAAATTGGGACGGAGGGAGTAATTTTTTCGTAATGAGAGGTAATTAATGATGGAGTAGTGATAGACTTACAAGCAATTCAATAGCTTTGTGGCAAATGCCACATCGATGAAAAACTTGTCTCGGTTTTACACGCTGTCCAAATTCTCGTCACATTAAATTGCAGAAAAATTCATTGAAGACTCAATGTTATTCTAAAAATAACGGCAAGTTCGAGATTTTGAAGAAAAGTTTTATTTGTATTTTTATATATATATAAAAAATCATTTTCTCGATACAATCCCTATAGGTTAGCCCGTTATTTTGAGGCACGTGGTACGGCACGGTACGAACACAGAAAAGCACAGGCAAGGCATGAGCACAAAACGAAATGTCTAAAATGAATAATGAGAAAGTTCATGATTATTGATAGAGAAGTATTATATATTTTCATATACCTATAAGGTTTAAGAAATGCATTATAATTGATAACCACTAGTCCTCTGTTGCTAGCAGTGCAGAGGCAGAAGCAATTCTTGGTTAAGTACAAAGGTCTTGCTCATGTGCACAACCGTTTGATACCAGAAAAAAAGATAGAAATGGAAAATCCAGAGCTTCTTGCAAAATTTAAGAAATTCAAGGTTTAAGCTTTTGCATCTGATTGCTGTCCTGACAACGTGAACATGTTCCAAACCTAACTGTTACATTTTTCCAAATTAGGGTCTTCTCCACTACGCATTTGGTATGGAACCCACACAAATATGTGATGGAGAAGGTCTCTAGAGCGTCAGTGCTTCAAGAGCAATTACTAATTTTCCCGTAATGAGATTTGTCGTGGTTTTACATGCTATCCAAATTCTCGTCACATTAAATTGCTGAAGAATTTGTTGAAGGCTCTAAATGTTATTCTAAAAATAACGGCAAGTTCAAGATTTGGAACAAAAGTTTAATTTATATTTTTATACAAAAGACACCATTTTCCCGACACAATCCCTATATGTGGGCTAGGTTGGACCGTTGAGGTAGCACAGGCAAGGCACGACAATGGCACAGGCACAACACAACATGTGTAAAATGACTAATAAGTAATAAAATTCATGATTACTGATAGAGAAGTATTATATATTTTTGTTCTCTTCCCATTGTTCTTCAGCAAAAACTGGTTGTTAGGGGTTAGAAGATAAGGGATGATTATGTTGGGGTGCTAGATGAAATTAGGAAGAAAGTAGGACAAGAGTATTACTAGAAGATGTTAAGAAAGGAGGGGTGAATGATGCAATAAAGGACAATGAAAAGGTTGTGTTTTGTTGAGAGTTTTGAGAAGAATGTTTTGAGAAATATTTTCGAGATAGTGTTTGGATGAGTTTTTGGAAAAAGTAATAATTAGAGAGAGATGTAATAATTGGAGAGAGATAAAGAGAGAAATGAGAATAATGATTGGAGAGAGGGGTACGTATGAGTAGAGAGAGAAAAATGATTAATGATTGGAGAGATAAGAGATGGAAAAGAATTATTTTAGAAAGGGTTAATAATCCACTTGCCCCTTAAACTATTCAATTCTTAGTTAAATGCCCCTCCAACTATCAATTGAACTTACTTGCCCCTTTAATTATGTAAACGTTAGTCACTTGGTCGAATCCATCCAAATTAACGGAAAAAGTAGGGAAAAACCCTAACCATCTTAATTTGCTACCAACTGAAGGGTAAAATAGACTTTTCCACCCAAACCCACTCAATCATGTATTTGGGGGTAAATCGGCAGCCGTAATTTCTAACCCCTCAACCTACTCAATCAAAGAGAGACAGAGAGACAGAGAGACCAAAGGAATCGATCAAAGAGAGAAATCAATATGAAACGATCGGAATCAAAATGTAAGAAACCAAAAAGCGACTGGATTGGCGACTTTGGATTGTGGGGAGATGGCATGAATTTTGAGAGCTCAAAAGGAATCCAAACCTAAATGTAAGTTTTTTGTATTGAGTTTGACACTACCGAAATGGTAGAAAATCGAGATTATCCACTTTGTATATAATAATAGTTCTCTTTACTGATTAAAAAATGATCGATGTGGGTTTGTAGCTCTTTGTTTGTGAATCGGTGCTCCGTGGACAAGGACGGAAAAAAAACGATTTTTTTTTTTATTAAAAACATGCTTCAGGTAGTATAATTTTTTGGTGCAACTGTTATGGCTACATTTTGTTTCCTACTGTTAATGTTTGATGTTCATGCCTTGTTTAGATGATCAATAAAAATGAGGAGGATAGAGAAGGTTAAGAGTAAGTAGATCAGATAGAAGTAGTGTACTTTATTAGGATCAAGTTTAAATATTAGAAGAAGTCAGGTAATTTATCAAAGACAAGGAGAGGAAATATAACCCCCAACCGAATCAAATGCATGGAGAGAGAGAGAGAGAGAGAGAGAGAGAGAGAGAGAGAGAGAGAGTGGGGACTAATTTTTGGGGAAGAAGATGAGATTACAAACATAAAAACATATATTGTTAGGTGAGAGACGTAAATGCCCTTCAAAAACACCAATTGGGGTTTTTGTTAAGTTTTCCATCCATGAATTGGATGTGGAAAGTGAGGGATTGGACTAAGTAACTAACGCTTATATACTTGAAGGGGCAAGTACATTCAATTGGTAATTGGAGGGGGATTTAACTAAAAATTGAATAGTTTAAGGGGCAAGTAGATTATTAACCCTTTTAGAAATGTGAAGTGAACACAGTTTGTTCCAGACTTTCTGGATTGCTTTTCGTTACGGGTAGAGTACAATCTTGCTTTTCATATAGAGCACTTTTCGAGGATTCCCTATGAGTCTTTATATCTTCATTTTAGAGACCGGATGAAACATACATAGATTATAGAGTACAATCTTGCTTTATTTATAGCTTAAGTTGTCTTTTCTTAGATATTTTTCAAAATATTTGGCTAAAAGTCATAATTTATCCAATTTCTCAAGTCAGTGACAATGGAAGGAGCCCTAAAACACATCGTTGATGGAAAGGTCACATTACCCTTGGCTACAAAACTTTCAGCACAGTATTATTATTGCTTTATAGTGCTACAAAAACCTTCGGGCTGATCTTTCTTCAACCCTTCAGGAGACTCCTTCATTGCACAAGAAAACAGAACGCAAATCTTGAGAATAATTATCCAATGAAAACAGATAAGTACAAGCCTTTTCATATCCGCTTCGCATTGAATAATTATTCCTTTGGGAAAAAATAGCCAAACAATGTCTCAAAAATTGGTGATTTGGCCATCAAGGCAAATTTATCCATTACATCTCTCTCTCTCTCTCTCTCTCTCTCTCTCTCTCTCTCTCTCTCTCTCTCTCTCTCTCTCTCTCTCTCTCTCTCTCTCGATAAATATCCATTACATTTTCTTCTGTACGATCAGAGCCGGCCCTGGGGTAAGCTCAGCAAGCTTCCGAGCTTGGGCAACCAAAATAAATAAATAAATAAATCAAGTTATGTATAAATGTAATTAAGTTTCCACGAGTGAAGCAAAGCAATGCTTCGCTCTGTGGTCATTGTTAGTGCCGCTTGCACCGTCGGCAATTCTTTTCTCTTTCTACTATTATTTTTACTTTGGCCTCTTCTCTGACATTTCTTTCTCTTCTTTTTCTATTTATGTTTTTCCCCCCTCTTAATCCACAAATTTACAAAGAGTATATTACTCAATTATTTTGTACTTATTTAACAAGCACAACAATAATGTACGTATAGTTCATATTTTCTTACATTAAAGTAAAAATAAATCCCAATGGTGGAATTTTTAAAAATGGGCGAGCTAACACGGTGTAGTATTATTTTCCATACAAATCATAGTTATATGAAGCAAACTTTCTTGTTTTGCTTTCTTCAAAACAAATTCTTACGGTCATATCTTTTTATGTTTATCTTTCTATCTTTTTAGTTTGAATTTTTATATTTTATGATTTTTTTTAAAGAACTCTTGAAGAGAGATTAAGTGGATTGACTATAATTTCAATTAAAAACGAGATTATATTTTATGATTCAACCGAAGAATTCGCTTAAAAAAAAGTACTAAAGTTTTCTTTGAATCGGGTCGTGCTCAACATATATCACTACAAGAGTTACATTTTGATTGTGATTTTTTGGTGTTGATCAAGGTAAAAGTATAGTGTAACCTTTATTTTTTTCTAACTTGTATGTCATTTTCTTGTTTTTAACTTAATAGTACTAAATGGGCAACAAAGATTGGGATTGGGCTGGGGCAACCCAAACTTCAGGGCCGACCCTGCGTACGATAAAGGTGAAAGCTGCATGCAAGCATATCGACATTTAGTACCTCATTAAGTGAGAATTTGAGGACCACAAGGCATCATTTTGAGCATGTTAGCTATGATTGATTTTAGTAGACTCCATGGCTAAAGGATTATCAACGTTACAGTGTAACAGACGTTGGCATATGTGCATATAGAATTTATTTGCTTATTTTATGTTTTCTGTCTCATTTGTGTGCAATTCAAGTCTGGACGCACGATAAATGCTCTTAAGAGAATAAAAGCACGTACACCCGCACATAAAATATAAAGTACGTATAAAATTTATTCGTCATGACACGAATACACAATTCCGCGAATTGTATCTTTTTAATAACTGGATGTCCGTGTCAGAGTTCTATGCATTGTAGGAGTACATGGAAGGAAATATGACCACCATTACGAATCCAGTCCATGAATGTCTACCCCAAGAAAATTCACAAATCAAAACTACCCACCCCTAACGAACTAGCCACATGTGACCGGATGCGACGGGCCATTTTTGTCTGCAGAATTTGACCGTCACATTCTATGGATGGGCGGCAGAGATTAAACGAACTATTCGCAAACAGTTAAATATTCGCGCGAATAGTTTGTTTTCAATTCAAACAGTTAAAAACATATGTGTACGGATGTGATTTTGCACAACACTTGCTGTGCATTAGCCGCCTCCCCGCATCCTCAATGGAGGGAAGTGTACAATGGTAAATAGAGAGAAAGGCTGAAAGGCAAAAACAAAACAAAAGTATGGAATCCTTATACATGTGACGATTAAAAGAAAAACATCCCCTCATGTGATGTTAAACTTGACCCACCACAGTTAGGTGATGATCTGATCTTTTTTTTTTTTTTTTTTTTTTTTTGGACCTTTATATCTTTTTCATTCCTATGTCAAAAATCAGGTTGATTGGATGTCAATAGGAGCCTTGTTCGAATTGCACTGATCGTAAGTGACATAAACGGCCGACACTGACCCTTCGTTCCTATTACGACACTTATTGCTTTTTTTTATTTTGTTATTTTGTATTGATACCCGATTAAATTGATTTTTGACATTTGTAGCGGACATATCGAGACTTGTAAAATAAATAGTTCAGATCATCAAGTGAAATTATGGTGAGTACGTACATTATATCCAGTGCTGACTTATTAGTTTTGGAGGCCTAAAACGGACTCATTGTTAGATGAAATTACGATTTTTTAATAAATAAAATTGTCAACACATATATTCATAAAAAAACTATTACAAAATATTTATTACTGCACAAATTTAAACGTATAGTCATTTAAAAAAAAAACAACTATTACCATATATAGGAGGATACATGTTTGGGGGTCCCTCTTTGACTACATTTTTTGGGGGCGATAAAGCTTTCATTTTATCTTACGCCTAGGCGCTGTTTATATCATAAGTTGCAAGTGGGCGATGAGACTAGGGCCCAAGATTAGTTGGAGCCCCCGTGATTAGTTAAGATGCGTGTAAGTTAACCCGAACACTTGAGTTACAATAAAAAAGAAAATTATCTAGTAAGGCGCACATGATATATCACACCAACAAAGATTGGAACAATTATTAAGTGTTCTTGGAGCACGATCACTTAGTGCTCAAAAAATTCCACCATCACACATTCACGTAGAGTCGGTATGAGATGGGGCACCATGAGCTATTCTAAGAGGCAAGAGCACTGAATAGCAATCACAAAAAAAAAAAAAAAAACAGGGGTTGGTAGGATAGAGACCCAAACCAGAACCAGCGCAACCAACAAGACGCTGTAAACGCACCCCATACCCATAACTTTACGAGATCTATCTGGAATTTGTGTGACCTCCTTTTCTGACAAATGCAAGAATCTCTCTCGAGATTTATAAAATATCACTAACTTCCCTTATTTTATCAAGATTATCCCCAAGGCCAACCCTAAGGTTTGGGTTGCCTAAGCCCAACCACTAGTTTAGTTGCCCACTAAATATTAAATTATAAAAAATACAAGTAAAAAAATTAAAAAAATTCAAAAGTTATTTTAGGGGCCCAAAGCAAACTCCCAAAATTGCTCGCCCCTACATCGTCAGGAGTTCTTTTAATAATTTTACAAAATTACAAAACTTCAAACTAAAAGGACGCGATTATAAAAGATACTTAAATGCAAAAAAAAAAAAAATTATAAGATTTTTTTTTGAAGAAAATAAGAAAGTATCCTCATATTTTAAATATGATTTGTTTTAAAAAACTAATAAATCGTGTTAGCTCGCTCAATTTATTTTCAATTTTCCACCATTGGGATAATTTTTTAAAATTAAATGTAAGAACATATCACTTGTACATAAAACTGTGGGGCTCACTCATATAACATTTAAGTGTATATTTTGAGTGTGATAAAGACTTGTTGGGGAAAAAAAAAGGGATTGAGGAAAAAAGGGGAACAAGTCCTACTGATATTAATATAAAAACTAGAAGAAAGAAAGAAGAAGGCTAGACTACGGAGGAACAAAAAGTACCAGAAAAGAAATTGCCATTGAGATTCGAACTCAGCCCGAAAAAGAGTTTGGCATCATCTGTGACCATCAGGCCAAACCTACAGCTTAGGTTTCAATTGAAAACATTTTATATTTATACATAACTTACGGGTTTTTTTTTTTTTTTTTTTTGGGGGAGTTGCTCGGGGCCAACCCGGAGGCTTTAACAAAAAAAAAATAAAAATAAATATATACACATCTCTTTTTATAATTAACAAAAAAAAATAAAAATAAATATATACACATCTCTTTTTAATAAATGAACAAATGGAGGAAGAGAGACAGAGATGGTTACAGTACAGGTAAAAAGGCAAGGGTGTTTTCGGCATTTCATAGTCAAATCTTAGATTGATTGAATTGAAAGTTAATGGAAGGGAGGATCTTGATAATAGTTTCAAAAGCAACGGAAATCGGTGATATTTTCGAAACCTCACAGGACGTTTTTGCATTCGTTAGAAACTTCAGGGGAGGTTAGTGAAATTTTACCATTTAGTCTTTTACTTACCCCTACCCACCCCCACTACTTCTGTGCCCATAATCACACACATATATATATACAGTTTCCATACCTATATCTGCACATCTATATTCGCATCGAATTTGTTCTTTCATTTCATCTGCTCTTTAGCTCACAGATTCATTTCACCACTGCAATCAGCAGCAGCAGCTATGGGGTACGATGGAATCCTCTTGGGCATGGGCAACCCTCTCTTGGACATCTCCTCCGTCGTCGACCAAGAGTTCCTAGACAAGTACTCTCTCTTTCTCTCTCTCATTTCGAGGCTCAGATCTGGTTTTCTGATCCGTTAACGGTCTCTGTTCCGCTCGATCTTTGGTCGATGTGCATGCACGCTACATGTTTGTTGCGTGTCTTGCGGTTTTTGAATCATTAGAAGTAGATTTGAAGCTAATGTCGGCATTATATTTGAACAATACGTATCTACGTGAATGATTTCAGTAGCATGTGTTTTGGGCTAGTCTCTTCAGATCTTAGCTTTAGTGAACCCATTTTTACGAATTTTGCTTGGTTCGTTCATTTCTCCTTTCTTGTACTTTGTGAAATCCGTCTAGATATAACCACACTTTTGCATTATGAGGTTGCGGATCTGCCTGAATGACTATCCTCTATCGTGCGCCTACGAAAAGCTAAATCAGTGAATCTCATTGTTTACACTTCAATTCTGCTTATAGCGAAATCAGTGCAAGACTGCAAGTACTGCATCTTTCTGGAACTGCGTAAAATTGGTCTATATATGACCACGCGTTTGCATTATGAGGTTTCGGATCTGCGTAAATGATTATCGCCTATGGTGCGCCTACGAAAAGCTAAATCAGTAAATCTCATTGTTTACGCTTCAATTCTGCTTATAGCGAAATCAGTGCAAGACTGCAAGTACTGCATCTTGGTGGATCTGTTTATCTGCTCGTGCTAACTACAAGCTCATTACACAGTCATACCTATACATATGAAAATCGATAGCGTGAAACTGTTTTTGGTAATGCCAGAATTTTAGTGCATAAGAGCTTTGTACCCCTCCATGGTACAAGTCTTTTATGTCCTACAAGTTTTGGCATTATCATTTTCCATATGTTATAGGTATATGTGTGTGTGTCAGTGTGTGCACCTTGCACATGCATACACGTGTGTGTGTTTGTTCGTTTGTTATTCTAATGGGAATTGGAGTTTATGTGTGGCTACCTGGATTCGAAAGCCTAGACTAAGGTTTGAGGCCAAGAAGGACCAGGTGAGGTGAAGGTTACCAGGCCCTTAGATGGTGAACCTATCACACATGAAAGTTCGGCTGTTAAGTAACTTTGATCTTGAACCAAAATTGGGAAACACGATTTAAGGCCTGCGTGTGCAACTGAAAGTGGACAGTAGCGAACAGTCGTCGACTTTATACTTTCGAGACTGGAGCCTAGTGGTGGAGGCAGCTTAAGCCCAATGGGGGCAGCTGCCCCTAATAAAATCCCCCAAATTAATCTTTGATGTTAAGTTTGAAAGGTATTTGAATTTAAAACCTCTCAAATTTCATATATGCCCCGATGTTACTTTTAGACCTTAAGGTCTAGGTTTTAAAAAAAGACTTTACATGTTCCTCCCTTGAAGGTTTTATTTACTTTGACACCCTTTATAGGAAAATGTAGCTGAGAAACATCTTTGATAGCATGATAACGACATGCATCAGTTTTGAAAACGAGCAATCTCATTGGCGTCTAGGATAGAAATATTCGTTAACAACTTTATTGACAAGCATATTAGTAGTACTCTAATATCCAGCGTGACAACATGTAGAATCTTATAGCTATCTATTGCGGATTAAGTCTTTATTCGTTTGACACTGACTTTCTATCACAAGTCACAACCATGGGAACTCTCACTTCCAGTTTGCTTTCTGTTAATCATTTTGCTGAAAGTTAAAATGTTCATCTGTGGTGTGAGGTCATTTCATCAGTTATAGAATCTTTTGCTTTTACGGGGTAAGCAAGCTTTTTTGAGTTTATGATCTCTAACATAAACTGCTGTATTTTGGCGTTACAGGTATGACATTAAGTTGAATGATGCAATTCTTGCAGAGGAAAAGCACTTGCCTATGTGAGTGACTTCTTTCAGATCTTATAACAGTGATGATTACTTTCCGCATCATCATCATCTCATAATTATTGTTGTTATTGCTAGTAGTAGTAGTAGCATTATTAGTATTAGTATTATTATACTGAAATTCATGGCCTTAGTTATATTATCGGCCACACTTGTTAAAAAAATGAGAAAATGTACTGTCGACCTCCATGTTAGTCAATGTAGTAGCACTTTTTTGTTTGCTGTAAGCTGTATCTAGGCTTGTGACTGCTCTGTGGATGCAAACTTTTTTGTTTTTTAATTTTCCGTTGCTTGTAGTTTTGGAATAGTATTTTAAAATTTACCAAAGGGACAAAGGGGTATTGATTTTGGTGTGTAACAGTTGAAGTTTCTATATTATATCCAGTCAGTTTCAATTTGTTATTTGAGTGTTAAAGAAGAGAGTTTCTTTACTGTATTTTGGTGTATGCAGTCTCAGTTGGATGTCTATGAAACTTAATTTATGATTCTGGTGATGTAGACTTAGGGATAGCCCATAAATAAGGAAATTATCAAATGTAGGAAATGCAGAAAGAACAAGAAAAGCTCTCGATAACGTGGATTCTTTATGTGGCTGTGTTGTGGCTGTTAGAATATTGTACTCTTGCTTGAATGTAGGAGATTACGTCATGATGACATAATCACAAAGAAAGTGCATAGTACAGTGCATTTGTCTTAAAAAAAGGTTGCCTTGGCTATTAACATAAGTATTCTGATGCATTTGTCAGGTATGAGGAAATGGCATCCAAATTCAGTGTAGAGTATATCGCTGGAGGTAATGTGGCTATATTGTCTAGATATATTTTTTTTGAGAAATATCTCTTCCATAATTTTCCATAGATATGCTTATTATGCGGTGACATGTTTTACTCAATTTTATTGTGTGCAGGTGCTACTCAAAATTCAATCAGAGTTGCTCAGGTATAGCTGCAAATTTTGTGATTATGTTTAGCTATCCAGTGGCGTAATCCCACTGAGCAGCTGAATGACTTGTACTTTTCCATTTGCAGTGGATGCTACAAGTTCCTGGTGCAACCAGTTACATGGGTTGCATTGGAAAGGACAAGTTTGGGGAGGAGATGAAGAAGAATTCAAAACTTGCTGGTGTTAATGTAGGCTCAGTGTCATTTATTGTCCACCTGTGTTGTCATCATTTCTTATTTCCTCTGTCTGTTTCTTTTGGATTTCAATTCATGAATTTGCATGTTTCAACTGAGATGCAAGAAAGTCGTTTACCAATTTTCTGTCCTCTGATGACACTTAGGTTCACTATTATGAGGATGAGACTGCACCAACAGGTACCTGCGGCGTTTGTGTTGTAGGAGGTGAAAGGTCAGTTTACATTGTTAGCTTCTGTCCATATAACTAATGTGAATCTTCTACTTTCTATACCAGTAACAGAGTGATTATTTAAATTGTAAATTGGAATTTGTACTACAAAGTACTCCATTTTTGTAGCTGGTAATCCTTCACTTCCGCCCCTCCACTATTGGAGAGTATGGATTGGGTGTTTGTGTCGCACCATACTGTAAAAATGAAATAGAAATCCAAATCCAAATCCAAATCTTGTTTTTATTTCTCATTGAGGAAGCTTATGATCCATGTATTGTAGTATGTCCTGGAACCTTTTAGAAGATTCAGAAACAGGCTTTGAGATATTTCATGTACCTGAACTATCATGTGTTTCACATTTTTGCAGATCACTTGTTGCCAACTTGTCAGCTGCAAATTGCTACAAATCCGAACATTTGAAGAGACCGGAAAATTGGGCATTGGGTATTCTATCTGCCCTGTGTCATTTGTAGACTCTCTCTCTTTATTTTCCATTTTTTTTTGGGTCCATCTTTATTTTCCATTGTTTCTTTGACTAACTTGATATTGGACAGTTGAGAAGGCCAAGTACTACTATATTGCTGGATTTTTCCTTACCGTTTCCCCAGAATCCATTCTGCTAGTTGCTGAACATGCAGCTGCAAATAATAAGGTAGTATAACATTGAGATATAGTTGGAAATCCAACGGGCATGTTGGTTGCAAACTTGCAATAGCTTCTGATGAAACATTGTTACGATTTTTTTACATGCAGGTCTTTATGATGAACCTTTCTGCTCCATTTATCTGCGAGTTCTTCAAGGATGTGCAAGAGAAAGTGTTACCGTAAGTTTACTGTCCTCTTCTTTTGTAATTTCAGTTTTATTGGGAAAGATGAATATCAATGTGTGCCATCCTTTCTCATTCTAGGTACATGGACTTTGTGTTCGGAAATGAGACAGAAGCAAGAACCTTTTCAAAAGTTCGTGGCTGGGAGGTAATGTTGGTTTTTGCTACGTCATGCATCGGTTTAATTTATTTTACCTAATTTGGTTTACTGATTGGGATATATCAAATTTCCAGACTGAGAATGTTGAGGAGATAGCTTTGAAAATATCTCAATTGCCAAAGGCATCTGGAACACACAAGAGGATTACTGTGATTACTCAGGGTGCAGATCCAGTGGTGGTTGCTGAGGATGGCAAGGTCAAGCTTTTCCCAGTGATATTGTTACCTAAAGCGAAACTCGTTGATACCAATGGAGCAGGTATGTGTTCTTTTGTTGCTTATATTGGGTCGAACTCCAGAAAGTGCAAGTGTACCTCCCAAATGCATGTCACTTACGCAAACAATACAGCCATTCAAATGCGTTGTCAGTTTCAAAAGTGGAAAGGTTTTTTTTTTTACTAGTACTTAATTATGTGCACAATATTCCAGCATCACAAGGGCATAACAATGTAAGACTGGCATATTTAGTACAGTATTCATTTTAGTTCAGGGGCATGCTTTATTAAGTTTAAAGTTCATGCATCATGCAGGGACAGGCATGCCTTGTCTTAGTCAGAGACGTGCCATGGCATTCCTTGCCATGCTCGTTCACGGGTTGTACCTTGCCTTGCCATCGTGTGACTTATCTTGACCATTGATGTGTGATGTCATGCCATTTTACATGCTATGTTGTGCCTTATGTTGCCCGGTGACATGCCATGGCGTGGCTTGTCTTGGCTGGTGGCATGGCAAGTTACATGTCATTCACTGAGGGCGTGCCCTGCCTTGTCCATTACATTTCATTCATTTACGCGCGTGCCTAGCCTTGGACTTTGACAAGCTGTGTCATTCCTTGCCTCTATGATGTTTGTGTACTTAAATCGTCTTGGTATTACATTGGGAAAGTGAATCACAGTGGGTGCCCAAAAAGCTCTTATGCACATGCATGACACTAATGACTTCTGAAATGCTTGTATTTGATTTGCTGTTTTTTTTCACCTCTTGTAGGTGATGCGTTTGTTGGAGGATTTCTGTCTCAGTTGGTCAGGGAGAAACCCATTGAAGACTGTGTGAGAGCTGGCTGCTATGCAGCAAATGTTATTATCCAAAGGTCTGGCTGCACGTACCCCGAGAAGCCTGACTTCAATTAAGCCAAGTCTTCTGCTCATGATTTATATGTTATATGTTCGAATTTTGTTGCTGAGTAAGCCATTATTGGCGTCTTTATTCTTCGGATTAGTGTTGATTCCTTGCTAGTTGCTACTTATTATTGCCGCAAAGGAACAGCCCTCACAAGCTGCTTATTCAGTTCGCGAATATGTTTCCCTTTCCCGTTTTCTTATTTTGCTCTATTTATTCCTAATATTTTTTTCGGTCCATGAATCTGATGATAATAGTGGTTGAGATTTGGTTTGACGTTTTATTGTTTGGGAGAATCGAATAAATTGCAAAACCTAGAACAGGTATTCACTATTTGTACTATTACCGCTCCATATTTTTGGGGCAGAACTTGTTAGAACTGTATTAGTTCTAGCTGATGGAGAATTTTAGTGTGTACGGGTCCGTTAGACCCGTACTCTGTGAATCTGTGATGCCCAACCCAAGGCTTGTTAAAAATTGGACCTTTGCAATTCTCCTCTCATAGCAACCGTGTAAAAGATGTAGTAGACTGACAACCTTTTCCCTAACTTCATCCACACCATAAAGTATAACAACGTAGTGGCCAATTTTTTCGGCCTCTTTTTGGTCGTTTTTTGCCAGTTGTAGCCTTGATTTCTAGGCGTCTTAGTTATGTGTAAAAGGGCTGGTTCGTCATTTGCCTTGCTTGTACGTAGATGTCCAGTAAAGGAAGGATCGCGTGTGGACTCAGGCCCGGCCCTGTGTTTCGCGAGGCCCCAACCCTATTCTCAATTTGAGGCCCTTCATATATATATAATTTTTTTTTTATATATAAATTTTTTTTTTTTCTACGAGAAGGGGCCCCAAAAACCGGGGGGCCCCAGGCCCGGGCCTCCCAGCCTACCCACAGGGCCGGGCCTGCGTGTGGTATGACATATGCGCGTCATTGTCATTATTATTATTATCGTTGTGCCATTATCATTTCTGCCGGACTAATAATCTCAAGCGTTTAGTTTGGCGCATTTTGGTCACTGGTAGCTGTCTAGTCTACTCTTTAGGAATTGGGTTTAGGCGCGACGCCTATTGTAGGCTAATCCGAATATTTTCACTGCTCATCAACCATCTCTAGTTTATAGGATTAACACGCGTTGCGTTCAGAAGATGAGAGACTCTTTATTTGGCACACTTGCACGGTCACACCTACCTTTTCTGCAGCCAAGCTTTTGATAACTAGAATACGAAAACTTACCGGTATCATTTAAGAAACATGTTTTATGTAAGCTGTAAGGTTGCATACATCAAAGCTTATTTAGAGATGCAGGAGCTTTGTACATTACGTACGCTGTTTTTTGTCGCATCAAAACGGCGTTTAGAGTTGTAGTTTGCTGTGTCGATCTGAGGCATCCATTATTTCCAACTTTTGTAATGTTGGGGGCAAATGTCAATTTATGTTTGCTTTCATAACCCCAACAATGAAACTTAAATTTGCTTTATTGCCTCCTTGATGGGCACAGTGGAACCTCGACTAATTCCGAGGCCTTAAAATTAACGATCGGGCAAACTTCTAGTGGACCTAAGGTTTGGAATGTTTGTCCTCCTCGGAAATGGAACATGTGACCTCATGGTAGCGCACTTATTACTTTCTCATAAGCACTCGGCTAAACGTCCATGGATTAATGCTCCAACAACTTTTGCAACCAAAAGAAAAATGGTTCTACTCCTACATTTCATAAGACGCATTCATGAATCCTCCAATTTTTTTATTTTTTTATTTTATCATTTGTTGCCTCCAATATTTTTATATGAATTTTTGTTTATATTTATATTTGAGCGTTGGGTTTCATGAACCAAATAATGAAAGTTTATTAGGCTAAAAATCTTTGAAAATGTGATGGCGACGACAAAATATAGTATAGTCGACAAGATTGACGATTTTAATGGGCAAATGGGATACATATCAAGATAATGTCGCAGATGAATCGGTAATTATGATTTATAGCATTTTTAGCGATAATTTGTTAGCATAATTATATCCATATAACCTTTTATAGAAAGTTATATATGATTATTCATATTTCAGTATCTTTTAATCTCCTTCTACAATAATATCGCTCACTTCTATAATCGATTAAGGTTAACCATCAAACTTCGTGGGTCTAATATTATTGTTCAAATTAATACTCTTGCATATCAAATTTAACGTTGCTCGTCTCATAAAGCTCGAATGACTATGTGTTGGCTAAATATGCTACCCCATTATTGTACAGAAGAAAATTAAACATGAATTGATGCAGTCCCATAGGTTACCCCTTTATTAGGCAAAGTACATAATCATCTTTTCAATGTGGAACTTAAAATTGGTCATGCGGCCCCAACGCCACCAAGGCACCAACTTCATTTGAGAAGGGCACATCGGTCTTTTTAAATGTGAAACTAATTACCGGTGCGAGTCTCACATGACCCACCTCATTTAATGATATAAATGGCATTATTGTCATTCCAAGTTTCAATTCACGTGGCCCCACACCGCCGTAGTCATTATCGCCACTGTATTACTAATTGCGTGTCACGCGTCGATTTCATGTGAGGAAAATTTCTTCTACGCAAGAGCGAGGCTTGAAATCCTGCTACTTGAGACCATGAGATGCTTAATTGAAACACCCTCTTTTAATATAGGTATAGATAATACGTTTTCCACTTAATGAGTTCACAAGTTATTTAATATGGTGCAAAGAAATTTCAAAAATTATGAACAAAAAACATTATTTTTAGCTTTTGAAATTACACGATATTCCATAGGAGTTCAACAATCCGGGATAAGGGGAGTAACAACAATTGCAACATTTACGCAAACATATTGTAACTATCCAATGCATGAACAATTTTGGACACATCTATATACGTGTCAAGTTTTCATGTATTGTTGATTTGTCTCCACAAGAATAATCGGACAAGTAAAAAATTATAAACCAAGCTCAATTTTCTTTGAATAAGGCAAAAACAAGTAAAAAAAAGACACATTTTTTTTAACTTAATTTTTGGTTTATTTAAAAAATTGAGAGTTCCAATTATATTTTTTTATTTTTCCAATTTATTTAGTCAAAACGAATCAATAATACACAAAAATTTGAGACAAAACTTTAGGGGGTGTTCCACTAACAAAAAACTGTTTTTTTCAAAAACCGAGACAAGTCATTCTCTCACAATACATCACATAAAAAACTGTGAAAAATTAGTTTTTTCAAAAAACCACCTTTTTGGAACACCCCCTAACTAACGCCCAAAAAAATCAAATAAGGATGAAAAAGTAAATCAAAGCGGCTTTTTAGGCCAAAATTGGCCAATATTTTTGTTTTTTTTTGTTTTGGTCTCCTTCTTTTGTTTTGGTTCAAAACTTCAGTCCAGTTCCGCACCCTCCAGTCTCGTCCAGTCCAGTTCCGGGCCCTCTCATAAAGTCTCATTGGTGATCCAGCAAAATCTCCACAGATAAACAGCAAATTCTCAACGCCCGCGAAAAGCCTCAAGTCCAACAACTGTTCCAACCACCGCCATGAACAACCACCACCGCCCTCCTCCTCCTCCTCCACCACCGCCCACCACCCTCGACTTGCACTCCACTTATCAAATCCTAAACCAAACTTTCTCGATCTTCTACTCCCACCTCCTAAAATTTCTCGCCCTGTCCTTCCTCATCTTCACCTTCCGCTCCAACCTCGACAACGGCTCCCACCTCCTCACCGACTTCATCGACCAAGACCCTGGCCTCAAAACCCTAATCTCGAGCCTCGACATCTCCGCCGCCGCCGTGAACCACCACCTACGCCGCCGTCAGTCCCGGCCGAGGCCATTTCTTCAGCTCACTCGCATTGGAACGCTAAACGATGATGATTTGTTGTCTGGTGATGAGGATAGTGGTTTACGTTCCCTATTTGGTTCTCATCCCAGGAAACCGATCAATGGCAGTTCTGTAATTCTCGGCGACTTTGACTTCAGGTTAGGGCTTTTGAATTCCGGCTTACGGCTTCGCTTGCTTATTCCAAGAAAGATTGATTTTTTTTAGCTTACTATTGTCTTTATTTTTTTTGTCAAAAAACAAAAAATGAGATAAAACAGCCTAAAAGCATCTCCAACCCTATATAGGTTGCAAACGGGCTGAGCCATTCGTGAGCAGCTCGAGGCTCGGCTCTTAAGTTAATAAGAATGCACCTGAGGCTTAATTTTAGGCTGGTTCCGTGAGTGGAGCTCAAGTTAGTCAACTCGAGCTGGTTTGTATGTGTCGTAGTTGTAGTTGTAATCGAGCTCGGGCTCAGCTCAATCCAAGCTCGAACACTTCAAAGGTCCGATCGGCTTGGCTTGCCTTGTTTGCAACCCTACTGTCCCTACATTTAAAATACCCTGCTTGGCCCGCCTTGTTTGGTAGAAATTTATTTTGTATGACAGATGAGCTAAAACCTAAGAATAAAATTTGACTTAAAAACATTTTAGCAGAGTTGTAAATTTGAGAGGAAGTAAATAGCCTTTGAATTTGATTCGAATAAAAATTTGAGTAGTTCTAGATTTGAGTTTTGAATAAAACTCGAACAAAACTCAAATTGATGTAAGTTTGAAATCAAGAAATGAAGTGAATTTGAGGACATTTTTGCTCAGATTTTGGTTCTGAGTTAAGGGCTGGAGATGGTCTAACGAAATAGCAAAAAGGAAAACAATGAAGAGGAAATGCTCCATTTATTTATATTTTTAAACAAAAAAACACTAATTTTAGATCTTTGTGCGGATGAAATGTTTGGCTTGTGATCTGGCAAACTATCGGAGAACTCCTTTCGAAAGTGTTTAGCCATTTTTTTGTGCTTTGGCTAGTATGATTGCAACCTATTTCAGTTGCCATTAGACTGCCCGAGCAACTTAGCTAGCCTGTTTAGATTGGCTGTTAAAGGAAAAGGCAAAATATTTTGTTTTTTAGCCATCCCAAATGGAGCCTTGCCTATATATCTCCATCCTTAGTTAGTTAGCTTTGGTTTAGGAACTCTCCTTTTATGCACAAAGACTACGGCATAAATATATTTATAAGTCAAACTGCTTGTATTGCTAGGGTAATCCGCTCCGGTCTGTCCTTTAAACTTCATGAGAAAACATTGCAATCTGTGGAACTCAAAGAAGACTTCAATAGCAAGGATGAGTTAAAGAATGTAAAAAATGCAGATGAGACCGAAAGGGATGGGATTTTGCAGTATTTGATCAAGGTTTTGGGGCTCCAGCAGCACGACGCATCCGCTTTGTTCTTTCTTGTGTGTTCATTGTCTGCGGCATATGGATATGTAATTGTGGGGTCTGTGGTTACTTATTCCTGGGTTCTTGGAATAGTTTTTGTTGTGGTTGTGAATCATTTGTTAGGGAGGAGGTCTCGTTCATGGTCCTTGATGATATGGGATGGTTCGTATTTGGGTCTCAAAAGGCTTTCTGGCTTTATTCTCATGAGATGGGCGGTAAGGGATGCACTTACGCAGCTTTTGGGTCTGTGGTACTTCAGTGAAATCGAAGATCAGTATTCATTTTTCAGGATTTTTGTGAGGTTAAAATTGATTCCTTTCTCGATTATGTCTCCATGGGTTCAGGGTTTCGAAAAGGAGACCGCCAGGTTTTTGTTTGCGTGGCTTTTGTTGGACATGATTGTGGAGTTTGTTTTTTCTGTGGATCCGTGGGTTGCAATTGTGGACTCAAGGAGGAGTTCGAGAGAAATCGTTAAGGCCGGCCGTTATTTGTTATTAGCAATGTTTAAGCAGGCTGTTATCATCAAATGTTTGGAGTACATGCTTTGTGGATCATTAACGAGATGGACTTTGGCTCAATATTTCGGGAAGATGTTTACAACAGCTTTCCAATCTATAATGGAGGTTTTTTTCATGGTGGCTTGGCTGATATTTTACTTTTCTGTGAGATCTAAGGATGCTAATTCTCTTGGAAGGACATTTGGCCGGAGAGAGTTAGAGGGTTACATCCAGGGTCACAGATAACAGTGTGGAAACTAGTTAATTTGCTTCCACGGTGCAATTGTGATGCTGAAAAAGCGGTATTATTCTTTGGTCCTCAGTGTGTTCTTTAACCTCAATATGTGATCCAGCACTGCCATTTTGTGTTCATGGTACCAGCAATTTATTTTGTGTACGTCATCATGAGGCACTCTATGACTTGTGTATACTTCCTTGAAATTACCTCATGTGTACATTAGGTTGCAATCCTTGTTCGTGTGTAGCTTGTGCCCTGCAGTGCATGTTTTTTTGGTTCTCGCTTCTCGGGAAATTGTCATTGTTTTACTTGTATTTGGAATTTTGATCTGGGACGGCAGAGGAGATGTATAAAATGAGTGAGTCCTTTTTTCCGTTTCAGATTTATGGCCTGCGCTTTGTAAAAATGAATGGGCGAACTAATTTTTGGTTGTAGTTGTAATTCTGATATTCCATTGTGGTACCTTTATGCTGTTACTGGCATAGACCATAAAAGAAACTTCTGATTGTTCTGTTTTTGTATCATTTGATGGCATATACTTTGTTGACATCCAGCATTATCACAGTTATTGCTATTTTCTCTAAACTATTTGTGTTGTACTGTTGCATTCCCATTACTGGAGGCTATCATACTTGTGCAAGGTATACAAGAGGTTCGTCTCAGTAGTAGTATTTCAATCATGGGTTTGGGTTTATTTTATGGTTTGGTGTTTTAGTTTAGTTGCTGCAGGCTTACTTCAGATTTTAGCTCTAATCTACATCTTCTCATTCTTGGTGGGACTCGTTTTTGTGGGCATCTCGTGTGTATGTTGGTTTGCGTTAGTAGTGCAAATATATGACTAGATGTATGTGCCAAACTTGTTGGACATATCCAAAGATCTGTCTGATTTTTTTTATTTTGCTTCTTTAGTTGGCCACACTTGGACACGTTTGGTATACACTTGAAGCTTGTGTTCTGGTATGACTTCACAAGAGACGTAAAAAGTAGTTTTTCATATTTGAACACGTTGGTGTCCTAATTTTTTAAAATGACATCTCTGTCCGTTCGTTTTTGTGTGTCCATGTCATAGTGCGTGTTCGTGCCCTTGTTTCAGGCACCCAGGTATCATAGTATCTCAGAAGCATGGATGTGGAGACGACACATATATGGCATAGCATGTAAACATGGATATTATCTCTTTAAAAAGTTGGGAATATGTTGAATACAATGTTCAACTATAAATCAGATAATAAGTATGATACAATGAACAACGAAGAGTCTGGCATACTCAATCAAGACTCTCAAAAAGTCCTTAAAAAGTAGGCATGGACAGCGCTGGGAAATGCTGATCGTGATGGTGTTTTGTTGACAAATTATGTGCAATTTTGTTCAACCTCCTTAGAGGGTGAACATTATCCTCCCTCTTATTGGTTGAAATAATGTGGTTCCCATTAAAAAGTGATGTCATCGCACCAAGAAATGATGTCATCCTTACCAAAATGTGTATTGCAGGGGTGTGACCTACACCATTTCAACCAATAAGATGGAGGGTAATGTTCACCCTCTTTCAAGGAGGGTGAACAAAATTGCGCTCACAAATTATAGTCTTCATCTGTTATATAATAGATTGACATAGATTACATATTACTGAAACAATGTGAGATGATAAAAATCTGCAAGAACTAAGAGTAATAGATGGTTGTTAACTATCACCATATCTTATCTTGCAAACAAAATTTGTGAGCATGCATGGTTACAGCATACATTCCATCCTCCTAAACGCCTTCCTTAGTATGATTAGTGTTGGTTATAATAATCTTCCAACTTGTTTTGGATAGTAATAAGTGAAATTTCAAATTTTTTCGTCGTCGCATGCTAGTAACAGTGTAAGGAGTGTTGGGCACTTGCAAAATGAGCGTTGGATACGTGTCCAAATCAAAAATTTCATTAAGTCTGGACTCTGGATAATATCATCCCTATGACCATGAGTAGATGACCATTTTTGTTTTCATGTTATGAATCTTGTAAATATGGTCTCCCATACCACGCACCCTTAGAAAACCTGGATACTGCAATGAACCGATGATGACTAGATATGTGTTCCTTGTTGCTCTTACTGCCTCAAAGGTTAGATGAGCATGCACATATATCAAAAGTTCATGTGTTTGTTGTGCGACTTCCTCTAATCAAGGCTAATGAAATCTGGCTGTTGATATTGGCATATTGTTCTCCATGTACTTGGGGAACCAATTTCAAACCTCATTTCAACAGTTTTTAGGTAGTGCAGAATTCCTTTTCCATTTCTAGTCATCCTAACATATTAGTGGCGTTATCTGGTCTGGCAATGGACCATAGGTGGGTTGTAATTTCTCTCCTTGGACAGCATCCTGTAAGAAGTATTTGAAGTTACGTTAGAGAACTCAGAAGTTTAGGTCAATTACTTGTAGGGGTTATCAAGACAAGTCCTTAGCAGTCGTTTATTTTGCGTTTATTTTCTTGCTCGCCACTGGAAAGGATGTGTGATACAGGACTGTCTTATAGCCAAAGCAGTGGGTTTCCAAAGCTGCTTCTGTTCTAGTTGTAAACTAGGAGCAATTCACACAAAAGTGATTCTCGCCTCTCGGTTATGTATGGCGGCCTTCAGAAGCAGCCCAGTGCTATAAGTAGTGTCAACTCCAAAGGTATGTGTTTCTACAGATTGTTTTTGCAGCTTTACTTTATCCTTTCGTGCTTGTTACATACTGGAGTTTTGCAATGACTGTCAATCCATAATCTTTGACAAGCCTTTGATATTAGGAGTACATTTGCTGGTAGAAACAGATCATTGGAGAATAGAAATTAACAAAACAGATCTTGGAAGGCTCGTAATGTTGAGATGGAATTTTGATGCTCGGTGGAAGACTCTTTTAATTTTAATTTTTGTTTACTTCTTCTTTGTTCTTTATTTCTTTCTCCTGTACTTTTTCTATAGAATTTAGGGGATGGAACTCTGTGGACTGTTCCTAATTTTTTAATTATTTTCTTGCAGGCTGTCATAAAGGGAAAATAGTAGGGGAAATTGCTGTAAAATGGAACTAGGGGCAAATAATTGCCAATACATGGTGTACTTTTTCCAAATTAGAGATACATGGTAAGAAGAAAAATAATTGCAAATACATGGAATGAGAGACAAAATTACCCACGTCTGAAATTTTGTTCCCAAAACAAATCCAACCCTCTCTCTCTCTCTCTAGAAAAGCAGAAGCTGCCGGAGTAGAAGAAGAAGAAGAAGACGATTTCTGACCGAGAAAGGTGAAGAGTGGAAGGACAGCTGGTGATTACTTTGGAGAACATTCACAAAACAAAGTAATCATTCTCGTTTATGACATACAAGGTTTGTTTTGGAGAACATTCACAAAATCGTCTTCTGCTCCTCCTCCTCCTCCTCTTCTGGTGATTACTCACTTTCAGACCGACAAGGTGGGTGTCCTCCAATAGATCTCTAGCTGACGATTTCTGTCCTCCAATAACATAATCCTTGATTTTCGTTTTTTTGGGGGCGTATTCATTCTTGACCGAAACTGGGGGAACTGGTTGAGATTCAGATCGATCGACTGACGATGGATCCCTCAAAATTTGGAATTGTTGCATACAACAACTATGAAACTTATCACGCACACAAGGTGTTTGGTTAAATGTCTCAAAGAAGATGCATTTTCTTTTCATTCTCAGAGACCGACTCGGGTGCAATTAATTTTTTGAAGAGTGCAACATAGACGTAGGAACGGTGCAAAGAGAAGAATATATTTTCAGAAGTGTGACTTGACAACACACTGCAAGCCCGTTTGGACCAACTCGGGTGCAATTAATTTTTTGAAGAGTGCAACCACATTCCATGAATAGTGCAACATAGACGTAGGAACGGTGCAAGGAGAAGAATATATTTCTAGAAAGTGTGACTTAACACACTACAACCCCATTTGGACCAACTCAGGTGCAATTAATTTTTTGAAGAGTGCAACCACATTCCATGAATGATGCAACATAGACGTAGGAACGGTGCAATGAAAAGAATATATTTCCAAAAAGTGTGACCTGACAACACACTACAACCCTGTTTAGACCAAGTCGGGTGCAATTAATTTTTTGAAGAGTGCAACCACATTCCATGAATGGTGCAACACAGATGTAGGAACGGTGCAACACAAGCGTAGGAGGAGGGAGAGTGAGGGATTGGTTTAGGGGGGATTTTTTAGACAAGGGTGTTTCGGTCCACACAAAAATTGGTACCATGTATGTGCAATTAAAATTTTCATTTTCATTTTGGGAGCAATTTCCGAAAAAGTACACTATATCTTTGCAAATAGTTGCCCCTACTTCCATTTTAGAGCAATTTCCCCAAAATAGTAGTGGTACTCTGTGTGTGTGCGTGTTTGGAAAAGCATTTGCGGCGAGATCTGCGTCTCAGTCCAAAACTTAATGAATCGGGGTAAAAGCTGGTTTTGATGTATCCACTATCCATTCATCGTCCACTGTTTTGTTGCATATACCCGGTGTTTGCATGTAGTTATGAAATCTCTTCTCTTCGGTTGCAGGTTGATGAAAGCACAAACCCTTGGGGATACGGCAAAAGACTTGAACGTGAGATTTGTTCTGCTCGATGCTGGTAAACTTCGTGGAGGCCTTGCAGTTGTGAATTCGTATTTCAACGTTAGAGATGTCAATCTACTAATTATTTACTTCCGGGGCAGAAATTGAAAACAAAACAGTAATATAAGAAACAAGGATGCCGCTTACATTGTCACGGAAAGTTAAAGGTGCGTGGCAAAAAGTACCTAACACTCTCGTACTTATCACTGTTGTAAACGAAAGTTGGTACTTATTTAGCAGACTGAAAGGTTTCGTACGAAAATTTAAAAAGAACATTATATGATGTTTGTTGATCTATAACTAAAATGTTCTTTGAATAAGGTAGGTTCTATTCTATGGGGGTGCTTGCCGTCGCTCAAGTGTTGCAGTTGCTGCTTATGACTTCTTTCCTTTCTCAAGCTGTGATGAACTTTTGGCCAAACTTTTGTCGAATTAAATCCAGATGAAGGCTACTCGATTAGATCCGGACTTGCTGAGCGTCCACTGTCGAACAGATCTGAGCCGTTCATGGCTGACCACGGACGGCCGTGATCGGCCTAACATGCATGTTGTCCCGGAAGGTACAACACGCCCCTGCTTCCGGTGAGGGCAAGAAGGAAAGATATGTTGGATCCTAGAAGCAAGGGAAGCTATTAAAGAAAGAATAACTTGAACACATTCCAAACATAGTCCTTCGACCCTTTATGGTAGATGGAGGCCCAATAGTGGCCTTTAGCTGCAAATGAACCGAGGCGAGCAACTTGAATCTCGACTCGTTAAGCCAAAACACGGTTCGGCTTGGCTCGGCTCGACTTGGTTTACAAATGAGCTCAAGTTTTAGGCTTGTGTAGTAAACAAGCCAAGTTTGAACACCACAAAGTTCGGTTGTTTGCACCCGGACTTTATGAGACATGGGTTGAACTGATGTATTACTCCTAGAAAGGTTATGCGGCTTTTTAAAAAGAACAAAAACAACTTGTATCAGATTCAAAACTAGTTTGCAATTTTTGGGGGTTAAGTATTTTTTTTATTCCCAATTATTTACTTTTATTTATTCATTGAATCTTCCTTTTTTCAATTGGCAATTACTCTTTTTTTTTTTGGAACGTACTCTAAACAATGGATATCTCCTTTCTAGTTTCTCCAATCTTCACTTCTTCTTATTTTTTTCTCCTCCTCTTTTAAACTTGTATCATTCATAAGCCACCGCGATAAATCGAGGCCCCATAAACTAACCTAGACTTTAGTCCCACCCTGTTTGGATTTTATGGTGCCTTCAATAATGATTGGAATCGTTGAATTTGTGGTGCTTGCTATTTACACCATGGGAAAAATTACGTTCATCGGATACCGATCTGTGACTTATCCTACCACATTTATCTTGAAACAAATGGTCCAATCAAGTGTACTAAGTGCACATGTTTCAAAATGAATGTGTTAAGAAAAGGCATTGATTGGTATCCGAAGAACGTGATTTTTCACATGTTTCAAAGTAAATGTGTTAAGTGAGGGACTAAAGTGGCCCCGAGTTTGGCCCACTAAGGCTCCGTTCACTTATTAGGAATGTTGTGTAGGAAAATTCGTATGGAAAAAAGTGAAGTAGAAGAAAAAGAAAAAAATATTTCCTGTGATTGTTCATTTAACAAAGAAATTCTTTAGAAAAACTAAAATTTAGTTACTCATTTATTAGGAAAAAGAAACTTACGAAAAACCTCTTTTATCGTGATTCAATGACTATTTTAAATAAAAGTAATTTTGGGAGCTAAATATCTAGCTATCATATTTTCTAAAAATTAATCAATATGAGTTGCTACTCTCGAATCATCAAGGGACTCTAAAATCAAGGAGCAGTACGGACCGGAGTGTAACTGGTTTTCTCTCCTGGTCTTCATCTTCCTAAGAGCAAGAAAAGAAAGAAAAATAAAACTTGGTTTGGCTTAAATAAGCCTTTTTTTTTTGTCTTACTAATATATATATATTTTTTTGCATTTGCTGTTTTGGGGCAAATTTTTAAGGATTATTAGTTCTTTTTTTTTCTTAATTTTGTCTTTAT
This sequence comes from Vaccinium myrtillus, assembly GCA_016920895.1. NCBI lineage: Eukaryota > Viridiplantae > Streptophyta > Magnoliopsida > Ericales > Ericaceae > Vaccinium > Vaccinium myrtillus. The sequence goes on along the minus strand of JADGMU010000205.1, from coordinate 13,861 downwards.
TAAAAAATTAGTTTTAATTATAATTTTTTTACTTTTCCGATTCCTCTAAAAAAATTGAGACCATGGTAAGAGATATCCGAAAATAAAATTGAACAAAGACCCAAAAAAAAGAAAAAATCAAATATGTTTTGCATCTGGCCGATACAAACTAAACAAAAGACTGATAACAAGATTAAAAAAAAAATTCCAAAATATCAACATATCGACTATGCTGCCTAATGCCTATCTTTACAGCAGCAAAACAAAGAAAATGGAAATTTATACAAAAGAGGGGAAATAAAGGAGAAACAAAAAATATTAGTGCAAAAAAAAATTGAGAATGGCGGGAGGAAAGAACTTCCTATGACGTTAAATTTCACATCTTCGCATGATCTGTTTTATGATAAAATGAATCATACTGAATAATCTTTTTTCTAGGTTTTATTCTTTTCATGGCAACTAAACACTCCAAAAATACGTCGAAAAATTAACTTTCCTATTTTTTCCATCATTTGTTACCATCGGGAATTAGGGATCGTATAGTGCGGAGTAGGGGTGTCCACGGATTGGATTATGGTTTTTAAGATCCGGAACCGAACCGAACATTCACGGATCGGTTACGGATCGGATCTGGCGGATTTGACAGATTAAGAAGGATTATTGAGCGGATTGAGCGGATCGAGCGGATCCGATCCGATCCGGATCCGGATCCGGAATCGTCAGATAAGAAATTCTCGATTCGGAACCTAACCGAACATTCATGGATGGGTCAACAAACGGATCGGATTGGACGGATTTGGCGGATTGAGCGGATCGGATGATCCGCTGGACAACCCTAGTGCGGAGCCGTACTAATAAGGCTCTGTTTGGACGTGATTTGAAATCAGTCCAACCCTTAAACTTCATTGGGCCTGTTTGGATTATAGGATCCTGTGATGTAAAATCCAGCCCAAGTACTTTGTGCGAATAAAGAGAGTTGCAGTCAAATCCGGCCCCAACACGTTTCTGTCGTAAAATCCAGCCCAAGTACTTTGTGTGGACTCTTCTCTCTCCATCTCCTAACGTAGACACGTACAATCTCTCTCTCTCTCTCCCCTCTCGAGCCACGGTACTCTCTCTCTCCAAGGTAATTTACCGGCTAGGGTTTCGTCATTTTATGGGTTATTCGTTTGAATCGTTTCATTGTTTGTGGTTCTGGTTGATTTGTCTTGCTGGATTTTGTAGTGTTTTCTCAATTCCAAGTTTCCAACTGGTTGTTTGAAATTGATTGGAATTTATTTTTTGGGTTTTGAATTTCCTCCTAATCAGCTTTAGTCCGTTTAGATTTGTATAGTTGCTTGACCTCCGGGTGTTATGCACCTCGTTAGTACTGTGAGAGAAATGGCGAATTTTACGCGTTTTTGTACAGTTTTGAAATAGTTAAGGTAATTGAGCTGATTAACGGTTTGTATTACGTAATTGCTCCGTCTCCTTTACTGCAATTTCTTGGATAATGGAAAAACTTGATGAAGACTCGTTTGAATTTTGGAATATAACAAATACAGTTGGAATCACGTTTGAATTTTGAATTATACGACCAAACAAATTTTGTCTGTATGTCACCGTTTAATGACATTCATGTGATTTATATTTGTTGTGTGGATTCAGTTCTCCCTCGTCGCACATGATGAGACAATGATCATTGGATAATAAAAATTAAACGTTGCTAGAGTGAAAAAGAAGAAAGTCCACTTCACCAACTGACCTCCCAAAATGAAAAGATTTGCTTGTGGGTGAAGGAGATTACAATAGTCTGAGCCTCTCTGTCCCTCCCTTGCTCCTACTACTAGTGTCACATGCTTCGTAATCGACATTGTAACTCAAATACAGGCGTTGTTCTTGTTGTTGTTTTGGGTGGTGGTCTCGGGGACTAGAGGGGCAGAAAGAAGAAGGGAGAAATAGAGGGGAGGATGTCATTGAGAATAAAGGCAGTGGTGGACAAGTTCGTCCAAGAGCTGAAGGAAGCATTGGATGCAGACATACAGGACAGGATGATGAAGGAGAGGGAGATGCAGAGCTACATCGAGGAGCGTGAACGCGAAGTCGCTGAGCGTGAATCTGCCTGGAAGGCCGAACTTTCTCGTCGCGAGGTAAATTAGTAGTAATAATATATTGACCCCCTCCAATTCCAATCACCTTTTCGGAATTTGGTTTCTATTTTCAGGATTGATATTGACTCTCTCTCTATCTCTCTGTATGGGAAATGGTGTTTCCATGATTGATGCAATATATTGACAGTGATTGGCTGATTGGGTTTGGATTACTGGTCAGTGGTCACAGAAACTGTAATTGCAGTTTCATTAGTTGATCTTGTACTAGTTGATTTGTGTTTATGGTAGCCTGGAGATACGAGTCTTTGTTGTCTAGTGAATTGGATATCTAGTGTATGTAAGAAAGGAAATCTAGAGAAGCTGTTGGTAGTGCCCTGTTTCACACCCTCATACCATGCATAGGCTTTTTTACAAGATGGTGTCTTGGGTGTGTCCCTTGCAGATTTTGCATAGTTGCATTGCATCAATTACAACACAAATGGTTCCACTTACAGGCATGAAGACTATCATCACATGTCAGCATGTATTTCTTAAGGACATTTCAAACTCGTTTGTTTGTGACTGTAATTAAGCATTGAATAGTACTTCATGTACATCATCGTTTCACTAATCCAAGGAACGAGAAAGTACAAACCAACAAGCACTCATTGCTTTTATAGAATCTATTACTGTTTGTTATATATGGTTATTTGTGCTGTCCAGATGATTGCTAGTTCTTACATAATAGAAATATATTTGTATTTTCCTCTCTCTCTCAACCTTCTATCCAAATTTGGTGTTGTATATTTTGCTTTGCGCTCCTTGCTTGAGAAAGACAATTGTGTAAACAATCCTTTAATTGGAAGTATGTTGCGTTGCTCGTCTCTTTCATCTTAATGGACCACTACTTGTGAATATCCTGTTACGTTTGAGCTATACATCGCCTTTGTTATAAATGTTCTCATGTTTAGGGCGATATTAAAAGTTTGAGTTAAAAGAATATCCTGTTTGCGACAAGTCTCTGTTGCCTTAGAACTGTTGTGACATTCCAACTGTTTTGACATTCCGAATGTGCTATTTCAAGTTCCAGAAGTTATGATATGGTAGCCGAAGCACTATATGAAAAAGGAATGAAGAGCACAAAGAGGACTTGTTTCGTGTTGTAAATTTCTGTGAAAAGAAACTCATTGAACTTTGGTATCTTAGGTAATCGATCAATTGGTCACTGAATTGTTCAACATCTCCTAAAAAAAACTGGGTCTGAGCGGAATCCAAGCCCAACTTACTTGTTGAACCTGAGTTTTCTCATGTTTGTTCAATTGCTTATAAATCTCTTAGTTTTGGGGTGTTTAGGTGCCATGAATCATGATTGTGAAACAATGGACTCATTTTCACATCTGTGTGCAGACATAAGAATTGGTCTGTGGACAGCTGTTGGTGTATAAATTGAAGTAAAGATGCATGCGAATAAAGTACTATCAAGATGCTAATGAGAGAGAATAATGAGATAGAACATTCAATCTTTTCCAGATTTCCTTTTAGTATTTGGACTGGATTCTGAAATTCCTCTTCCTCTTATCGGCATATCTTAATCACCAACCACGGTGTAATGTTTCAGGCGGAGATTGCTCGACAAGAAGCAAGGCTGAAGATGGAGCGAGAAAACCTTGAGAAAGAGAAAAGCGTGCTAATGGGAACTGCATCAAATCAAGATAACCAAGATGGAGCTCTTGAAATCACAGTTAGTGGAGAAAAGTATCGATGCCTCAGGTTTGCGAAGGCAAAGAAATGAGGCCTTGCAGGATGGATATAATGACAGGAGTAGTACCCTGATCCTGGATACTGTTCGTTGTTGGCTCATTGTGGCATCATGTTTTAAGGATCTACATTCTTATTGAATGGATTAATTGTGTAAATAGGATGTTAGGTTCCTTTAGAATATGAACAGGTGGTACACCGGTAGTTAGCAAGGGAAGAAAGGCTGGTGGTCGATGAAAACACATTTGTAATGGGAATGTTAAATTCTTTTCTTTGCATCAAAGAACTAATTTAAAATGCTATAGTGAGCTTCATACCGGCTCTTGTTGGAAATTTACATTATTGGGCTGAACATGGTTCACTATCTAATCGTGAAGATCGCTGGAATGATGTTTAGTTCAATAAACAGTGGTCTGTACATGCATCCGGTCTGGCTGATTAAAGTTTATTGGATGATTGGTTGTCATCTCATTCCGCCAAATGATAGGTGTGGGAATGCCGGCTGCTATTAGTCAGCTGACTCAGCTGTGTAATTCGGAAGGGGGAGTGCTCGTGTGCAGCATCATTGCCGTCAGATGCGTTTTCAACGGCTTGGATTTCATCTCGGCACTTTATAGATATGAGTCGTTCATTACCGAGGTGAAATCCGAGCCGTTGATTGCCTAGATCAACGGCCCTGATGCTTCATTCAAAGACAGGCAGGAGCGTAAGTGGGACTAGTCCGGCGAAGGATATGTAGTTGTTTAATGCTTGAGGTGTCATCTGGCTGGTTTTCAGGTTTGCTGTCCAAACATGCTGCACAAACAAGTAAGAGTACTAACTGGATAATGAAACAACATTTGGGTGATGGAATCTGGGCATATTGCTGCATTACATAAAATGGTAGGGCTGGACATTTTACCCATGGTGTCGGACATTTTACCCATGGTGTCCAACAGGCAAGAAATTTGAGTGAGAAAACACCCTACGAATAGCAGTTTCAGCAAGTGACAGTTTTGGCGAAAGATTCAACAACTCATCTTTGACATGGATGATACTGTTTGTAAAATCTATGAAATAATGAACGTTTTCAATCACCGAGGTGGATTGAAAATGACCAACGCTGAACAATTTTTGATCCCTAAAAGACAAGCTCCGTAACTCGTTTTGCGGATTGTCTTGGTTAAATATTGATCATATTTGGATATGCTATAGTTAATACTAGTAAGGTTGATTATGAGCATTTCCAATCAACACCCTCTTATACTCTAAAAATAGAGTTTTTTTTTTTTACTTGCTGTTTAACTATTAATGGTCTCCTTAATATATCTATGCCATTTTATTTGATTAAAATGGATGAAAGAGTGTGACGATGGATCACAGGTGGAATTTGCCACTAATGGCTTGATTCTTCAAATGAAATTGGATCCTACCTGGTCAAGTATTGGACCGTGGGAGATAATCTAAAACTACACCGTCCATGGCTGCAATCAACGGTTTAGATTTGCTCAGACTTTTTTTTTTTATCGGAAAAAGAAATTTTATAAAAAAACTCGATAAGGGTACATCGAGAAAAAGGAGACATCCAACAAAGGTTGAAACAAAGAAAAAAGGAGGGGAAAGAAGAAAACATCAAAAGCACGAAAAGGCGCCAAACCCAAAACTGCCACCACAAACCCCTGAAAAGCTACCTCCTACACTGCCCTTTGGCGCCTAAAGCACAACCCTAAGCCGCTATAGCGCAAACAAACAAAGAACCTGAAACCCTTGCCGCCTCCACCAAAAACCAAAAGGCTCCAAATCCTCATCAGAGAAACAACAAAAAAACAATTTTCAGTCATTTGATAGAGTTCTTTTGAGATCAGCTTTAATCATTTCCTTTAAGATTGCTTCATCCATTTGCTCAGAGACTCTTCCCAAAAAGAGTTGGCTCTTACTTGAAAGTGTCTTTGAATAAATCTGAACCATTGACTCTTACCTAAAAAAGTCTATGAGTAAATCCGAACCATTAATTATCCCAATGTGGGGAATGAAAGAATATCCCTCCGTCCCAATTTTATAGTTCCTTTTGGGAGTTCGTGCCACTTTTTAAAGTGTTATATCTTATAATCTACAATATTTTAGGTGATTTTGAACACTTTGTTTATTAGATTAAATCAAGATCTATCAAACAAGATTTATATTGCATATAAACTGTATTACCGATTGAAAAATATAGTCGTTTTTTTATCCGGTTAGGATAGAATGAGGGACTATAAAATTGGGACGAATGGAGTATTTTCGACCATTTGTTGATGAGAGAATCTAATCCGAAAGGCAGGGACTAGGATGTGACCTCCCTCCGAGTTGTATTAGTTTTTTTTATTTTTTTTTATAAATGGATGTCCGGGTTGTATTAGTTAATACCCAACGGGGCGCTGTATCATGGAATAGTCCGAAGTAATCCAGCCCTTCCCCTAATCTTGAGTAGGGATGGCAATGGGGCGGATCGGTTCGGGTTTTGGCCGATCCGCACCCAAACCCAAAGGGTTTCGGTTCGGTTCGGTTCGGTTCGGGTTCGGTTCGGAAAAGGGAGAGGATGAACCATAACCTAACCATTCGGGGTTCGGGTAATTTCGGGTAACCGTTTTTGTGAAGGAAAAAATAGCTACCCATTTGGGTAACCGAATTGTACCCATCCCGCCCCGCCCCAAACCGTACTAAAACATGAATAAATTGAGTTTAGGATATTTTATTATCTCAAAAAAAATTGAAAAAACATGAAAAAAATAACAAAAGGAGGCTACAAATATCAGTCAAGAGACTCAAGACTATAATATATAAAATATCAGTCGAGAGAGTCTCAAAATGTACAGAATGTGAGACCAAAACCTAACCTGTGAATATCTTACATATATATACGAGAGGTAAAGTGTAATTTTAAAATATACCTACGGGTTTATGTAATATGTATATATAAAATAAGGGTATATACATAGCCAGGGGTACATACACAATTACTATAAATTTTAGGGGTAAATATGTAATTTCATATTTCGGTTCGTTTTGGGTCACGGTTCGGTTCGGGTCACGGTTCGGTTATGACCTCAAACCATACCCGAACCATACCCATTCGGTTCGGCCATATCCCATACCATACCCATACCCACGGGGAATATTTCGGTTATGGTTCGGGTAAAAATAGCAGTTTCGGTTCAGGTACCCATCGGTTCGGTCGCGATTGCCATCCCTAATCTCGAGCACAAAAAACACCGAATTAGGGTGATCATGTGCGTCCCTATGTGATGCAGCGTTGTAGCGAAAATAGAGTAGATACCGTTCTAGGAGACGAATGAGTGATTAGATATCGTTTTAGTAGACGAACTGGTTAGATCTCGTTCTAACAGACGGGCTCTTGAATCCACAAGAAAAAAATAAACACCTTGCAAACAAGAAAAATAGAGAGAACTCTAGAAATATTATTGATAGTTGATTGAATAATTTTTTTATGCTCATTGGCTACACCTTTATTTATACTAAACAAACCATAATTCAACTAGGACTCGAACTAATTAAAGAAAGAAAAATAAAAAAGCCTAACCAAATTTGTTGCCTAAAAGGTTATTAAATCATGCCAAAACAAGCGGCATTAAAAAGAAAATAAAATTTCTAAATTAAATCCTAATTCTTGTAGACCAAGAATCCTAATAAAATTAGAAATTGGGTAAATTTCACCTACCTCCCCTGAGGTTTCTGACAATTACAGGGACCTCTCCTAAAGTTTCTGAAATTCCATTGACCTCCCTTACTTTTGAAAATAAATGTCACATACCTCCCTTCCGTTAACTTTCGTTAGAAAAGCTAATGGTTCAGGAATGGCAAGAGTTGAAAAGAAAGAAAGAGGAATCCGAGAGAGAGAAGCTTGGGGTAACGGAGAATGTCGATGAACCCAAGTCTGGGAAGACATGGACTTTAGAAGGAGTGTCCGATGACGAAGAAGCAGCGGCTGTTGAGGAGAACTCTGAAATGGATATGAACTTGGATGAAGATGTCAAGCCTATTGCTGAAGTTGCAGATGGCATGGTAGTTGATTCTGCAAATGGAAATGCGGCTGCTGAACCTGAAGCACAAAGTCGGGGTGATGGCGATATGGAGGATGAGGAAATTGATCCCTTAGATGCTTTCATGAATTCTATGGTGTTGCCGGAAGTTGAGAAGCTGGACAATGCTTCTGTACCTTTTGCCCCTGAGAATAAGAATGCAGACTTGAAGAAAGAGAAGGAAGATAAAAGTAATGCTGAACAGCGAAGAAATGGAAATAATAAAGCTATGGGTAGAATCATCCAGGGTGAAGATTCCGATTCCGATTATGGAGACATTGTTGATGACGACAATCCTAGTGAAGATGAGGATGATGATGAATTCATGAAAAGGGTGAAAAAGACCATAATAGAGAAACTACCAATAGTTGATCATTCAAAGATCGAGTATCCTTCCTTCAGGAAGAATTTTTATATCGAAGTTAAGGAAATATCAAGGATGACTTCTGAAGAGGTTCGTGATTACCGACAACAACTGGAATTGAAACTGCACGGAAAAGACGTGCCCAAGCCAATTAAAACCTGGTACCAGATTGGGTTATCAACCAAAATCCTCGATACCATAAAGAAGCTTAATTATGAAAAGCCCATGCCAATCCAGTTGCAAGCACTTCCGGTAATTATGAGTGGTCGCGACTGCATTGGTATTGCAAAGACGGGTTCTGGTAAAACACTAGCATTTGTGCTGCCAATGTTGAGGCATATAAAGGATCAGCCACCTGTTGTGTCTGGGGATGGGCCCATTGGTTTGATAATGGCACCCACAAGGGAGCTTGTACAGCAGATACATAGCGATATCAAGAAGTTTTCCAAGGTAATGGGTCTCACCTGTGTGCCTGTCTATGGAGGTTCTAGCGTTGCTCAACAAATTAGTGAACTAAAAAGAGGAGCTGAGATTGTGGTTTGTACTCCTGGTAGGATGATTGATATACTATGTACTAGTGGTGGCAAAATTACAAACTTGCGTAGAGTAACTTATTTGGTTATGGACGAAGCTGATCGGATGTTTGATATGGGGTTTGAACCCCAGATTACTAGAATTATTCAAAACACTCGACCCGGCCGTCAAACTGTACTCTTCTCTGCCACTTTCCCCCGTCAGGTTGAATTGTTGGCGAAAAAAGTGTTGAACAAACCCGTGGAAATGCAGGTTGGTGGTAGGAGTGTTGTGACAAAGACATTACCCAGTTAGTTGAGGTGAGACCAGAAAGCGACAGGTTTTTAAGGCTGCTTGAACTACTTGGGGAATGGTACGAGAAGGGAAAGATTCTGATATTTGTACACACACAAGACAAATGTGACTCCCTATTCAAGGATTTGCTTAAGCATGGTTACCCTTGCCTTTCCCTTCATGGTGCCAAGGATCAGACTGATCGTGAATCGACCATTTCTGATTTCAAAACTAATGTTTGCAATTTGTTGGTTGCGACCAGTATTGCCGCCAGGGGTTTAGATGTAAAGGAGCTTGAACTGGTAATAAACTTTGATGCTCCAAACCACTATGAAGATTATGTTCATCGCGTTGGTCGGACAGGTCGAGCTGGCAGAAAAGGCTGTGCTATCACCTTTATTTCTGAGGAAGATGAGAGATATGCACCTGATCTTGTGAAAGCCTTGGAAATGTCTGAGCAAGTTGTTGCAGACGACTTGAAAGCTCTTTCGGATGGTTTCATGGCGAAGTGGAATCAGGCTTGTGCAAGGCCATGGGACTGGTTATGGTGGCAGTGGATTTAAATTTAATGAAGAGGAGGATGAAGTGAGGAGAGCGGCAAAGAAAGCACAGGCGAAAGAGTATGGATTTGAGGAAGAGACGTCAGATAAGGATGATGAAGATGATGGGGTCCGCAAGGCAGGTGGTGATTTATCTCAACAAGCTGTACTTGCTCAGGCAGCTGCCCTAGCTGCTGCTGCTGCTTCTAAGGTAAGCATGGCTAGCATTTCTGCACCTATCTCAGCTCCTCAGTTGCTTCCAAATGGTGGAATACCTCTTTCTCTGCCAAGTGTCCTTGGCCCAACAGTTGGGTCAATCAACCCTGGTGATGGTGCAGCTAGGGCAGCAGCATTGGCGGCTGCCATGAACCTGCAACATAACTTGGCAAAGATTCAAGCTGATGCTTTGCCCGAACATTATGAAGCGGAATTGGAGATAAATGAATTTCCCCAAAATGCCCGTTGGAAGGTGACGCACAAAGAAACTTTGGGTCCAATTTCTGAATGGACTGGAGCAGCAATTACGACTAGGGGACAGTTTTTCCCTCCTGGTAAGGTGCCCGGACCAGGGGAACGCAAGCTCTACTTGTTCATAGAGGGCCCTACCGAACAATCTGTCAAAAGGGCAAAATCAGAACTGAAACATGTGTTGGAGGACATCACAACCCAAGCAGTTTCACTTCCAGGTTCAGCACAGCCAGGCAGGTATTCGGTATTGTGAAAACCGGCCTTGGATTCTCTGGATGCTGGATTATTTTATCATGCTATGGTATACTCAGGTTAGTTGTTTCATTACTAGTTTGCTTTCTACATTTGTCAGCTTGGTTTCGGATTATATTTGGGCTTGTATGTGATTCCTAGTCTTTCTTGTGAGTGAGAAAAGAAAAGAAACAATTGTGTTCTCTTACCATCACGTGTAGATATCTAAGAAAAAATTCCATGTGAGGTAGGGATATGGAGAGATTTTCTTGGTTTTGAATGCTTATATCTTGGTATTCTGAATATTCATATCCCTAGTTTCTTTTTTTACCCAATCTGGCTGAAAATCGGGGAGTTCTGACCAAATTTATAAACCAAACTAAGATCGAGTTCTTAATTGAACTTTTCGCTTTGACCAAAATTAAGAATATGCATACAGCTGATGTGTTGTATAATAGATTTGGAAGTCATATGGTGTTATGAATTCACAGCTTTTGCATTTATAGATGTCTTGAAATTCAAGTGTGGTGCTCCATTTGCATCTGCTTACTTTATATGGCCCTTTTGGCATGAGTTAGAACTTGTGAGATTATGGTAAATTGAAGCTAATTTCAGGATCATCTTTATGCTTTATCCTGCTGATTTTCAATACTCTTCACCTCTTGAGTAATCTACACCAAAAAAAGTTCTTTTCCTTTCAGTAGTCTTTTCCCAACAAAAAAGGTCCTTTTCGTTTGACTCAAGGCATCCATGCTCTAGCCTGCATTGTTATCTCTACTTGCTTCCTTCGATTTCAGGGGTGATAAGAGTAATGTTTTCTCTTATGCTCTAGCCTGTCGTTGAATGTGATCTGAACTTGTTCTCCTTTGTCTTTAGGTACCCGGAAGGACATCAACAGTGAAATTATCTTTTGCCTATGTGTTTGGTAAATCTTCCTCAAAGAACTAAGGACACTATTTCCAGTGCAAAGAGTTCAGCTTTCTAGTGTTGATATCGTTGGATGTGATCCAACCATTTTTTTGTCTTTAGGTTTGCAGCAGCGAGAAGAACTGAAGGATATTATGTCCGCATATCTTTTTGGTAAACCTGGTTTCAAGAACTAAGGACAATATTTCCAGCCCAAACTGTTACAGTTTTGTTATATTCATGTCATTGGATGTATGTTGCAGAGCTTAACTTAATTTAACTAGGAAATTGAGTATTTGTATTTGTACATTTTGATTAGAGCCTTTCCTACTTTGAAAGTTATAGATATGAAAGTATTGCATCTTTCCCTTTTTAACTTTGATTCCAAGAGAAATTACTTGGGTTGTGGACTTGGAGCTTGAATGGGCTTATTCACTGCCTTCAGCAGCAAAAAGATTCAGGTGCGAACAGGTGAACTACTGTGAGAGGTCAAATGTTGCCAATGTTCTGGGCATGTTATTATAGTTATATTTTCTACTGTTGTGATTGGTTTTACTCAGTTTTTCTCCTCCTTGTTCTTCGTTAGTGTTTGAATGATGGTTATTCTTTACTATGCCCACATTTTCCAATTTGCCCAGAAGTGTATTTCTCTAGGTATTCATGCAGAATGCTGGAAGATAGTTGACTGCAAAACTGAAGCCCATTCTCGGTGTTAGATCCGATGCATGCAGTTTGAAATTTTTGCAACTGAAAATTTGCGCCCGATTTGGTTATACCATTTGAGATTCAGATTTACATATTTTACTACGACACCATGCTATACAAGTACTTGTGTGCCTGCAATTCAGCCCTCGTACATGTTGTAGCAAGTGAATCATAATAGTACTACCGTATATTTTGTTGGCTAATATGTTTATAGTGAACGTTCTCTATTATTTGAAGGGGACTACGTATATCTAGAATTGATCGGTATTTATTTTGGAGAGTCAAAATCACGTGTAGTTGGACAGAATCTAGTCATTTTAATGGATTTAAGAACGGTTGGAGATGCTCTATTTAGAGCTTTTCCGACGGACCATATTCCTGGTGTTGTATGTTTTCTTGTTTTCCATTAGTGCTATTGGTATATAATGTTTTTGCAAAGGAGCTCCAAACTTAGTGTCCCATTTGCATTGGTAGGTTTTTTTTGTGTGTGTGCGCGCACGCACAATGCTCTTAATAAAATTTCACAGGAAAAGAGGTACAAAGATAAATGGGTATAAGTAACCTGGGCCCCTTGATAGTCCACCCGTGCTATAATTGGAGCATGTGTGATCAACTGTAATTTGAGTGCGTGAGATCAAGTTTTATGTTCTTTTGTGTCCCCAATCCAATTTTAGGTTGTGACCAATTGTAGGTTGTGACCGCACGGTTCCACAATTCTCCTCTTTGACCAATATTTTCTTACTTTCTGGTGTTTTTTTTTCTAATTAAAAGCGGTTGGAGAACACAAGTATCTGAATTAGATTAATCTGGAAACAAGTCCACAATCAATAAGCCCAATCCGACTAATAACCCTACTAAGAGGAGAAATAATCCCAACAAAAACGAGGGAAATAAAATCCCATGGGCAGGTAAGGAGATTTGAACTTGATCTCATAGTGAATGCTTTTTGGTGTGTGGTGGCACAAAAAGCTGAGGAAAACGTTACGAAATCAACAAAAATTGACTTTCGGTTGTGCGATAAGTCATTTCACATCTTTTCAGGGAGATGTAGAATGCTGCTGAAATTGTTGGTATAAAGACAACAAGAATCATTTGAATTCTCGGACGGCTGAGGGGTGTACAACACTCCTGGATTCCATGGTTTAGAATTTACTCTCTTCGTCTCATTTTGTTTGTCAATTAAGAGGGTTGTCACTTGAGAGGGTTGTAGACAATCTCTCTTGGCGAACACAAAGAAAGTAGATTTTTCTGTCTCTCATTTTGTACTATTTTTTCCTTAATCAAACGGACACAAATTTCTCTTGGGAAGGTAAATCCCTTACAACCCCGATAAAGTAATTTGTAGGTGCTGCCCCCTTCGAGTTATCCATCTCTTTAATCTGCAGTCAAGATTCGTAGGTGAACTCTTAGCAGTTAGAAATTAACTTAGAAATTAGTAACTTTGACCGGTAAAAGTTCATCTGAGAATTTGAACCGTTAAAACTTAAATGTGGAGATGGACGGTTGCACTTGAGCAGCGCCCCCAATTTGTTAATTGGCTTGTTTTTGTCTTGCCTCAACTCTTTAAATATTGTTCTGTCCAAAAGCCATATTGGTTTTCTAGTTCCTCTCAATGTGATGTCCATGATGGGAAAGTATGTACTCTCCGTCCTAATTTATTGGTCTTCTGCGGATTTCAATGCAAATTTTTAATCTGTTCACATCTTTCAATCTAAAATGTATTTTATGTTGCAAGATGGATCTTATTTGATAGATCACAAATTAGTTATACAAAGTTTTTAAAATTTCTAAAAATATTATAGATTGAAAAATATGAACAATTTAAAAATTGCATTGAAATGACTAACAATTTGGGACGAAGGGAGTACATTTTTTCCTATCACGGACATCAAATTGAGATGAACTAGCAAATCAATATAGTTTTTTGACAGAACAATATTTAAAGAGTTGAGGCAAGACAAAAACAAGCCAATTAAC